>NW_023590693.1:189869-273441 GCF_014843425.1 Jatropha curcas
GCTAGATCATTATTGAATTCTATTTGGATGAACTACCTAAATGCATTATGGATAAATGGTGTCCAAGGTGGTTTTTAGATAATTGTCTATATGGCACTATGTTGCTAGATTGCATACTTTGTGAGTGTGTTGTGATGAAGTGACTTGTCAGTATTTGACAGTTGGTAGACTTGGTTCTCTTTGTTTGTTCTTGAGTGGAACTTGCAAGATGCATGTAGTGAACTATATGTATATTGCATGACAAGTGGATGAGAAGAAGTACCATGAATGTGAAATTAAGTACCATGACGACTATAAAGCTATTCATAACAGTTATGAACATAAAATTATATGAGTCTTCAGAATATGTTTCTAGATACAGTCCTATCAATGCTTGTAATGGACAATTGACTTTATGCAAGATCTTTGAAGTAGGCTATTGCAAGTGAAATTGCCTTGATATTATATTGAATTATGATATGAATCATGATGATATTGAATATGTCTAATGATATGCTGATATGTTTTAAATGGTCGGGTATATAGGTCTTTGGATTGGGTGCTGATATGGAATTGTATATATCAGCTAGTATGTGATTTCATTTATAGGAGAATCACGTGCGAGGACATAAAGCTAGGTAATGTTAGCTCGATTAACGAAGAATAAAATTGAGTTGGAACTAATTAATGAGAGTTGTGAAGTGTTTATGTACTGTGAATTCCGAGGACGAAATTGCTTTAAGCGGGGGTAGAAACTGTAGACTGTCCCATTTTTCTATGAATGAGTCGTTTGCTGTATGAGTCGAGTCGGGTGATTCAAAACCCCGGTTAGATCCATTAAGTCCTAGAGTGGGGCAGAATGGGATGTAATTGAAAATAAGGAAAAGAAGTGAACTTACTTAAAAGGAACCAAGAAGATCAAAGTATAGGATTAGGACTTGCTTGCACTAAAGATTAAGTTGAGGTAATTGAGTTGTACCATTGACACTTGAGGTACCATTTGGTAATTTTTACACACAAAATATGAATATTTTTGGAGATGTACCGAGACTTCCCAGTTCACTTTCCCATTTGTTCCATTCTTTATCTTTCTTCATCCTCCTTCATCCTACTCCTTTCCCTTAGTCACCTTCCTTATCTCCATCATTTAAGGGATTCAACGCATTTAGTTCACTCTATCTACGTCTCAATAAGTATAACCTTCTTGAGATTTCAATACTTGAATCATTTGGTGATATTGTGAGTATTCATAAGAATGTCTCAGTATAGGAGGAGGTGAAGCTCAAAAGGTAAGAAGAAAAAGGAAGCTAATGAAGAAGCCTTGAAGCTTTTTTGAGTGAAGGTGTGCTATCTCTTTTCCGTTTAAATTAAATTTCCTTGCATGAGAATTGTGTGTGTGTTGGATAATCAGAAAATATGTTTGTTATGTTGAGTAAGATTACTGGAAAATGGTGAAAAGCATGAGATGAATGAATAATGAAAAGTAGATTATTGAGTTCATGCGAATACAGGTTTTGCTGGAAAAGTTACCAGTTAACTTCAGCCTTGATTTTACCCATTTAACGTGGAATTAAGGAAGTGTCATAGAAGAGTTATTTGTTCTCCTAGTGTGTTAGCTTTACATGGTTTTTGCAATCACCCTAAATCGAGTTGTAAATTGAGAGGATATGAACCAAAAGAGTAAGCAGAACTGCGCAGGCTTGGAAACACGTCGCGCGCTCGGGCGAATTTCATTTGCTCGCGTCGCGAACTTGGCCTGTAACTGCACTTGACCATCTCTTTTGGTGCTGTGAGGCGCTCGCGAACTTCATTTGCTGCGCTCGCCGGACTAAATGTTTTTATGCTCTTTTTTGACATTCAATTTCAAGGGCAAATGTATTCTTTGCTCAACTTTATGGCCTCAATCATTTAATGAACCAAATAAGAACAACAGTTAATATGCTCAACAACATGCCAAGCATTGCAAATGATGTGAAATGAGGTAAACACAACTGGTATTATATTTCTTGTGCAATTGTGAAAGTGATTGAAATTGGGTGTATGAAGTAATAATTCTAGAATTGTATTCCTTTCCTCAACTGTATGTCTTTGTCTTCAATCATTTTAAAGCAAAAAGACAACATGAACACATGTATAAACACAAAATGCAAGCATGCAAATGGTGTGAAACTAACATGACACAAGTTGTCCGCTTGGCGAGGCTATCAGCATACAGGTAAGCAGTAAATTTTATGAAATGATGAAGCAGTTAATTTTATGACAAAAGCAAGTGAAAATAACATGACACAAGCATGCAAATTATGACACAGTTACTATGCATTTGTTTTATCCATTGACATACCAACATTATGCTCCATTGAGGTTAGGTAGAAACCATGTAGATAAGGCTATGTCGCGACATAGAATAGCAGATCTGCACCCCATACAGTTTGCGCCCAATAAAACAGTTTGGTACTAGTCTCCGGCCTACAGGCCGTTGAGCTGGATATGATACTATATTACAGCCAAGCATACAGTTTCATCCAGTTTCATCCAGTTTCATACAGTTTTTCTTATCACTTCGGTTTCACTATAACCTTATGGAGCTATACAGTTATGTGGACTACAAATTGCATAATCATACAGTATAATGAGCAGCAAGTATGGATAATGAAAGTATCATGATATGTGTGCTTACATTCCATATGTGAGTACATGTTTATTGCTACATATGTGTAACATCCTTTCCCGGTCCACCCGTTAACTCAAATGAACCGAGCTGAGACGCTACAATCTGGTTGAACCTATGTCCTTTCATGCTAATGATCAGGAGTAAAATCCATGAAAGTATAATGCCTATATATGCTTAAAGTTTATTTATTGAATCTTTAAGGAGGCCCTATACAGTCATGAAGATGTTATAATCATAACTTATATGTGTACCAAAATGCAATAAGTTCATACGGCATATAATGCTAAAGAAGACAATGAACATATACTGTTATGTATTCTTACATGTTTTACTTTGATTTCATTCATACAACACATATGAACGAGTAGGTAAAGATCATGATGAGATCAGTATATGTGTGATTAAAGGTTCAATGTGAATGGAGATTATGAGATAAATTAGAATTAATTATTTTATGTGGAATTTAAGAAGTTCATCTTTGCTATATAAGATGCATGGATGTTGAAATTTTACTGAAGTCTATGAATTTCAATGCTTTTATGAAACTTTGTATTTTTAGAGTAAGTTTTGCCACGGCACTTTAGTTAAGTATGATGAAGTTGATGAGCACCCACTGAGTTTTATACTGGCAGCTGCGTCGATTTTTTTATCACGCGTAGGTTGAAGATCGTGGTTGGTACGTGAATACTTGAAGGAGTACTGTTCACAAGCAGAAGTGACTAGACTTGTCATAGTAGATTGAGAGTGTAATATTAAGAATTATGAACATGTATTAAGATTTATTGGCTGTGATAATTATTACATTTGTTTAGAAGCTTATGGTTGATTGAGAATCATAATTGAAGCATGTAATTATGGGTGTGTAAGTATTCTGGGAGGGAATGATTGGAAATAAATTTTACTATAGTTTGTATGATTAGGTCATGAGTGACTTGATATAGATCATGAAATCAATTAAATTGCTGGAATATTAAATGCCTGATTGGAGATTTATACAGGTTTATGAACTAATATATATATAGTGTTGTTGTTTATGAATGATTAGTTGGACATGATAGTCGAAAAGTTTGAAGTTGTAATTGGAGTGTTTTATATCATTTTGAGGCAATACAGGATGATATCAGCATGACAAACAGTAAGTTCAACACAGCTTGTAGCGTTTCGGCTCGTTTCATTCGGGTTAACCGGGTGGACCGGGAGAGGGATATTTACATCTTTGATTTAGTAAATTGTCATGTAAAGAACTGTTTTGACATCAACAAATCAGACTGTCTATCCAAATCCAGTAATCAAAATGATCATGGCTACGTATAATAAGAAGCCAAAAAATCATGTTTGTACCTTTTGTAAAAAACTACCTTTTGTAAAAAGACAATGATCATTTTGGGACTGTTGAAACCCATACTCTCCTAAATGCTTGGTAAGTTCTTTATTCCATTGACGGCCTGCTTGCTTCAAGCCATACAAAGATCTCTGTAACTTGCAGACCTGTCCTGGAATGGCTTTTGTGTAACCTGCTGGAGGTATCATATATATCTTCATCAAGAAAACCGTGGAGATATGCATTATTGATATCTAATTTGATGCAAGGACCACCCTTTAGAAGCAACAACTGCCAAAAATATTCTAACAGTCACTAGTTTAGCCACAGGGGAAAAAGTTTTAGTATAATCCAATCCCAATAATTGTGTATAACCCTTGGCAACTAAACGTGCCTTATACCGATCAACAACCCCATCTGATTTGTACTTTACCCTGTACACCCATTTAGAACCAATAGGTTTCTTACCCTTTGGTAAATCAGTTAGAACCCAAGTCTTGTTCTCTAAGGCTGCAAGTTCCTTTTGCATGGCTTGCACCCAATTAAGGTCTTTATTAGCTTGATGAAGAACCAAGTCTTTATTAGCTTGATGAAAAGAAATAGGCTCTGGAATCTTTGACACATTGGATACAAAAGAAGTATATGATCGACTAATGCATAAGGATGTAGGTAAAAGTGCAGAAGAGGGATGGAGAGTAGAAATACCTGAGATAGATTGCTGAGTAACAGATGATGTGCCGTTGATATGTGCTGCTGCCACAAAATCTTAAAGCCAAGATTGTTTTTGTTCACTCTTTTACTCCTTCTAATGACTGGTTGAGAATTTGTATGTTCTAATCTAGTTTCATGATCTGAATGACTATGTACATCTGATATAATATGCCTCTCCTGAATATCTAATGAATCATGTAATTGGGTAAGCAAGTTTGAAGGTTCAGAAGAAGGGGAATTTGATAAAGATGAATTATTTTCAAGATCATGATGAAAATCATTAACTGGTTATAGTATATTTGGTAAAATAGGTGTATCATTGGTAATGGAGTGGGAAATTTGGAAAGGAAATTGTTGTTCATGAAAAAGTACATCTCGAGAATGAAAAATGGTTTTAGAGTTGATATTGAACAATTTATATGCTTTATGGTTTTGGGAGTAACCAAGTAAAACTGTAGAGTTGATATTGAACAATTTATATGCTTTATGGTTTTGGGAGTAACCAAGTAAAACTGCAGGTTGTGCTCTATGATAAAATTTTGTTTGTAAGGGTTTGTATTTGTTGCCAAACAAAGGCAACCAATAGTTCTGAAATATGAGATATCAGGAGGTTTACCATTTAATTCCTCATAAGGAGACTTCCAATCTAAAACCACAGTAGGTATTCTATTTATAACATGAGTTGCTGCCAATAGACATTCAGACCAGAAATTTTTAGGAAAATGACAAATTGACCTTGGAACAGAAAATGCCCTTCTAATCCGTAACGAAACTCCTATGAACTCCTATGTTTTCTCTCTACCACCCCATTTTGTTGGGGAGTGTATATGCAAGATCTTTGATGCATTATACCTTTAGATTGAAATAATTCCCTACATTGAGTATTCGAGAACTCAGCTCCATTGTCGGTTCTGACCTTTTGCACTTTAACTCCAAATTGTGTTTCAATTAACTGCAAGTAATGGCTTAAAACTAAACAAACTTGATGCTTAGTGTTTATCATATACGCCCATGTATACCTAGATTTATCTTCCATTATAGTTACCATGAATTTTGCTCCAGTTATAGACTGCACACCGTAAGGACCCCATAGATCTATGTGTATTAATTGGAACAATTTATCTGATTTTGTAACATTTCTAGGAAAAGGAACTCTTGATTGCTTAGAAATAGGACATATTGAGCATACAATGTCACACAATTCATCATGGTCAAGTACACCAGCATATTTCAATCTTTGATTAGAAACATGTCCTAGCCTAGAATGCCAAAGTTTAAACTTTTGTATTTTTCTACTGTTTGCAGTACAAGTAACCATACATTTACTACTTATTACTACTTACAATATCAAAAGACTACTTATTCAACAAATATAACCCATCTTACTCATAACCAATGGCAATCTTCTCGTTACTCTGCAAATCCTAAAAAATAGAACAATTTGGTAAGGATTTAACTGTAATTTTATTTGTTTTGGTTAATGATGTTACCGAGATCAGATTACATTTGAAAGAAGGTATATAAAGGACATTGGTCAAAATAATTCTGTCATTTAGCTTTATTGTTCCTATATAATGAACTAGTTTTATGGCTCCATCAGGTAATTTCATAGATTTTGGCTTGGCTAATTTGTGTAATGTGTCAAAAAAAAATGTTATAGGTCATATGGTCAGTACACCTTGTGTCAATGATCCATTCATCTATGTTCTTATCATCAATACCTTTAAAAATCTTGTTAGATGCAGTACCTGCAAAAGAACAATTGTTCACATATGCATTCTCATCAGTTACAGTTATCATTTGCTTGCCCTTCATGGCTTTCATAACTTCTTGTTGAATGATCTTAGTGAGATTCTCACTCCATTCGATTCTCACTCCATTCAGTTGTAGGTCCCTTTGAATTTTCATTTTGGACATCAAAAGGAGTTTCTCCTATATTATCAAAAATATGAGCCTGTGACTGACCCTTCTTATGCTTTAACTCATAATACCAATCAGGATATCCTATAATCTTGAAACATGTCTCCCTTGTATGGCCTTTGGTTCTACAATTGTCACAAAACTGGTTCTCCTTTCCGAAAAGACTGGTCTCCTTGTCCAGTACTCTCCTCTCTCTTATAATTGTTTGGTATCGCTTAAAATTCGCTTTCTTGTATTCGAATTACCGCTGAGGCAAGCATAATTGCAGAAGATTCAACGACTATATTTCCAAACAGTAAACATGGTTCATTCCTCTTTGCTTCTCTCACAGTGCAAGACCATTTGGGATAAGGCTTTGTTATACTGATGGGCAAAGGATCCTCAGTAAAATTTGATTCTCACCCGTGACAAAACTTATCATTTAGGCTGATAAGAAATGATTCAAACTGTGCATGGTTCTCAAATCCACAAGAATTTTGCTGCAAACCGCAAGCGAAACAGAGAACTTCTTTAAACTAGCCAATCATTCCCACTTGTTGTTAAGTTTTCGTAATACCACTATTTATTGGAGTAATTTCCTGGCTAAACTACAGAATCATCCCTTTGATCTGGTAGAGAAGAGGTCCAGTACTGTCACCTATATCTTTGAAATAATCTCATTCCAAAGGTTTCTTGGTTGAATTTGCATGAATGAAAAAGCTTTTAACGAGTATTTTTCGGATATCGAGTTCAAAAGCGCATGACACTGACTTACCGATATTTGTCGTGTTCTCTTCCCGTGAGTGGTGCGGTCGAGTTACCAGAGAATTTGAGTTTAGGTTTCTCATACCTTCCATTAATGCGAAAATTCCGCACTTATTCGTTCGCGGTCTGAGAGCTGAGCTATAGTTATGGATCTGCTCCAAGAATGATAATTGCTTCCATTCAAAGGTACACTGACTAGATTCAGTCCAGGATGATCTGAATTAGTTAAATTCAGAGGATCATTAGTCAATTCAGATTCGGATCTTGCAATTTGAGATCTGTTTGGCTCCAAATCATTAGGATTCGTCATATACTCTGATTGATGCAGAGAAAAACTTAAGATCAAATTTCAGTAACCTAATGCTCTGATACCATGATGAGCTAATTCATGGCAATCATAGTCAAGAAGAAGAAATCAACTGAGAAAATCAAATCATTTTATTGAGAGAGAATCAAAAATACAAAATACAAAGAGAGTTTCTCCAAAATACAAAGAGAGTTTCTCTCATTGAGGTCTCTATCACTCTTAAACTAAGAAAAGTAACCGTCACTGCCAGCTGGCTAATTATTAAAAATAAATTAGAGCCACGAGATCAAAACTGAATACATATCAATATACTTTCATCAACTCCCGATATGTAGATGTTTGCAAAAGATTTCTTTACTAGATCCACGTGGTGAAATGGAGGTTACAAACTAGATTTCTAGAACCAGTTATATGGAGGAGAATTAAAGTTGTGAAATTTATAATGGTTGCTTTACTGTATCCCAGTTTTGAGTTGTATTTACATTTTGTTTGTGATTTATTTTGAAATTAATAATGTTTACTTTCATTTTTCTTTGGTGTTATTGCTAGGAAATCGGTGGCCTATGGTGACTAAAATTTGATGGAGATGAAGATTGAACTTTTAAGAAAGCAATTTTTGAAGATGGAATTGGAATTTGGATGGAAATGTACGCTAGTGATGTGGTGGCGGTGAAGAGAATAAGAGTATATAAAAAATTCCAAGCTTTTATGTCAAAGCAAGCCAAAGAGAGGGGCTTTGTCTTTTTGACTTTTTAGTAGTATTTAATAGAAAAAATCTCTCCTTTCAAACAAAAGGACCCTTCAATGAGATAAAACCAAACTTCGAGGACTAATGCGAGGATGAATTAACTAAATTTATAAAATCTTCGAGATAAAATAATTATTTTCTATATATAAAATTCCAAGTCAGCTTTTGAATTTTCTTTTTGTTTTAGGATTATATATACTATTCGTGATTCTAAGCTTCACGCTCGGATTTTTATTATTTTAGTTGAATGATTCTTATTATTAAATATTTTATAATTGAATGTATCTAAAATCTCAAAAAATATAATTGATTATTGGAATAAGGCTCATTTTGCCTTTTGAATTTGGACACAACATACAATTTGATCAGAAATTAACTTTTTATACAATTTGCTCATTGAATTTGTACCAAAAGAACAAAATCCTTAAATTTTTAAGAAATTTTTTTTATATAGTTTAACTAATAAGAGTTAAAAATTTAAAATTGGAAAATAAAAATTATTTAAAAATATAATAATAATTATAAAGGTTTACAGTATTTGATTTAAATTTAATTTAACAAGTATTTGATTTAAAAAAAATATAGAATTAGAAAAAGATTTGATTATATTGAAATATTTAGTTAGAAAATTATTTATTATTTTCTTGTTGGATTATTATTTAATTATATTTGATTTAGATTAAATATTTAAATTTTCCCTTGTTGGATTGATTATTTAATTAATATTATTAGATTAAATAATTTAATATTTAGTTAGAAAATTATTTATTATTTTCTTGTTGGATTATTATTTAATTATATTTGATTTAGATTAAATATTTAATTACTTTTTAAAAATATTTGATTTATATCAATTAATTTATTTTTTGAAATAAAAATTGACATTTTGTATTTTTTGTGCAAGTTCAAGGTATAAATTCAATGTATAAATTGCATGAAAAGTTAGTTTTTAAGCAAATTGTATGTTGTGCCCAAGTTTAACGGTAAATTGAGCCTTATTCCTTGATTATTTGAAAATTAGAAAAATGTTATATAATAAAATAAAATTCTTGAAATTTTTTTATTCAATATTTTAATATAAATTTTAATTATAAAAATCTATATTTTTATTTATATATTGTCTCATTATTTTAATTAATCTTATTACTCATGTGATATTAATGATTTAACTAGATAAAAGTCCGCGCTTTGCGTGGTTTTTTAGTTACTATGCATTATATTTTGTAGTTTACAATTTATAATACATAGATTATAATTATTTCATATATTTTGAATTCTTTTATTATTTTTCATTTTATAACCCTACTATTATAAATGTTTTGTCGGAATACAGATGATGCCATTAAATAAATAATCCAAATACTAATTATCATTAGTCTCTAGTAATTATCATAAATTTTGTACTAATTTTATTTCTTAAACTAATTTACCATAAATTATCATAAATCTCTACTTTTTTCTTCAACCAATAATACAAATATCAATTCTCATAAATTCCTTATAATTATCATAATTTTTATGCTGATTCTTTTCTTATTAATCTCCCATATATTAAATTAATCCTTATTTATTTTTTTAAGAAAGCATGACCCAAAATAAAAATGACAAAAAACTTTTAAAATTTTAAAACTTCATTCCATTATTGAAATGTTATATACAAGAATTTATTCAAACAATTTGAATGCAGTAAGCTCGATAACACCTACATTGTAAAATTGAACAATAAGAAATTTTTTTCTGTATCTAAATTAAGATCACAAAGCAAATTAAACTAAAAGATATGACATCAGCCACAAGACAAATTTTATTTTAAACATCCTTTACTTAAAGCCCACAAACAAATTTACTAGAAGATGAGAGAAAAATGAAAATTACAGCATGAAAGGCAAATATAATAAAATATATATAATCTAATGTCTAATTTACAAAAAAAATCAAAAATCATAGAAATCAAGAATTTAATTCTATCATAATAGTTTTTTACATATGACAATTAGATATGATATTTGCCAATATACGTCATGGTTTTCCATTTTCAACATCTCACTAAACATCCAAATATAGACAGATCATTATAAACAATAAAGCAAATGCCACAAACACTAAGAAGAGATAAAAAAAAAAATGCCAATAATACAAACAAAAAACACAAATTGCAAAGGCTTCCGGCATATATAATCAAACGTGGAGTAGTGCCTGGTTGGTGAAGGTGACCGAGAGTAAGCTGCCACTAAAAAGGGAAAAAAATTTTACAACTTAGCAAAAATTATTTTTTAGAAAATTTCTTAAAGCAATACAAAGAAAAATACCCACAAGATTAACAAAATATGAAATCTAAACATGTAAATGAAATTCATTCAAAAACTCAAAAATCAAACAACCATGAACGAAAACATAAAAAATAAAAGAAGAAGAAAAAAAAGATTAAAGAGCTATTCCTCAAAAAAAAAAAAAAAAAAAAAAAAAAAAACAAAAAAAAAAAAATAAGAGCTAATATTTCCTCAGAGAAGAAAAAAAAAAAGACGATGTTTGCATTTCAGAAACGAAACTTTATAAAACTCTGAAATCTGTTTTAAGTTTTCAAAAAAAAAAAAAAAAAAAAAAAATTAAGAGCTAATATTTCCTCAAGAAGAAAAAAAAAAAGGACGATGTTGCATCAGAACTAAACTTTATAAAATCTGAAACTGTTTTAAAGTTTTCAACTCTTCTTTAGTCGAATAAGCTTCTCATTAGAATTTGAAAATCTAGATAACGATGATAGTAATAATGGTAAGAGATAAAAGATGATAATTTAAAATTTTAAAATTTATTATTATTAAGTATTGTTCCTTAAATGGTCCAATCAAAACATTATGTCTTATATAGCCTAATCAAAACAAAGAAAAATCAAAAAAGAAAAGCTCAAAAATTTGTAAAAAAGAGAAAACAACAAATTCTGAAAGAAGAGAGTACCATGTCAGTAAAATTCTTTTTTACTTCAGGATTATATATATATAATATTTTAATAATATTTTTTGTCTGTATTTTAATAAAAATTTAAATTAAATTGATTTGTTTGCACAACACTTTAAATTTAAATGTGTTTCAATAACTATAAATATTTCAAATTCAAAAGAGTATTGATTAAAATTTAATTAATAGAATGCATTAGAGTCATATTTAAAGTTCAAATTCAAGAGATTATTGATTAGAATTTAATTAATAGAATGTATTAGAATCATATTTAAACACAGTAACTATATTAAAGTTTGGGCTAAAGATAAATTCATAGAAAATATAAATAATTTTTATTATTTAACTATCAAGTATTAATAATTAATAATAGACGTGCACTAATAATAAAGTCAAAAAGCAAGTAGAAAGTACAAGGAGTCATCCATATAGTAAATTTTTCATAATTAGTTCCACAAGCATACAAACAATCAAATGCAAATCCATTGAGAATTTGATTTGACATGAAAAATTATAAACCTAGAAAAAAGCCAAATCTTTTGTATCTGATGATGTCATTTTCTGCTTTTTTTACATTGCGTGCAATACCATCTACTCTTTTGGCCTCTTTAAAAACAATTCTCATTTTATTAATGTAGCTTGTTAGTCTCCCTTTATCTTAAAAACACAATCAATTAAAATTCAAACTCAAATTAATGATCATTTAATATTCAATTTAAATGAAAATATTGTCTTTGATACTAATTAATTAGTTACTGTTAGTCTTAATAATTAATATGGTTATTTTAGTATTTCAAGATGAGCAAAAGTGGAGTTAATTATCCAAAGAGATGTGTATCTTTAGGATTGATGAGTCTCTCTATTATAGCTAAGGTTGGGTGGTTGCAGGGACTTGGGTGGTTGTAGGGACCAAGCAGTGGAGGGTATGACTCCGTTATTTGGGCGATTTGGAGGGATTCTAGGGGAGATATGGAGGTTAGGGATAATTATATTATTTAGAAATGAATATATTTTGATGATATTATCAGTAGTCCCCTAACTTGTTTAGTCATTATGTCCAAATGTATACTTTTTGCGAGTTTCAAGGGTCTACTTAATTTTCCATACAATTCTCTTTCCAGTTATTATTTATTATTTAGTGTCTGAGCCCTCTATGTCAGTGAGAAATCATAATGGTAGAGTGTCGTTGCTTGAGTTCTCGCAGGGGATATCAAAAGTCACATCTTTTAATTGAGGAGACCTTTCGGATGTCGCAACCCTTATATGAACGTCCCTTTCTCCTTCGTTTATATTCACTTTCAACCTTCAAAGTGTCTCTCTCTAGAATTGCCTCCTTCCCTCTCTAGAATTTCCTCCTTCTCCCTCTAAAACTCTTTACGCCTGTTCTTTGTCAGTTTTATATTTTTGTGTAATTTTTCTTTCCTTTTCCTATTTACGTTTTTTTTTACTGTCATCGAGATCATGGGTTCATTTAGTGATGAGGATGTTCGAGTCTTAACTGAGTAATCAGAAGTCTCTATTCCAAACACAACAACGATGATAGCGAACATGCTGAGACTACTACCCCTGAGGCAAAGTCTAGAAAGGAGAATGTTAGGATCGCACATTCCTTCTGATATTGACGAGGGTGAGCAGCTAAACATTTCTTTTATTTATAACTTTTCTCTAGAATGTAAGCTAACTCGGCCTTTGGAATTTATGAGAGCGAATGAAGCCCTGGATAGCGATTCCATAATGCTATATGGGGAGGATTTCCGCTCCGGAGTTTGATTGCTGCTAATTGAGCCTCTCAAGTCTTTCTTTAATGAATACCAAATTACCATACATTAGCTCCATCCTAATGGCTTGAGGTTTCTATGTGCCATTGTGGAATTGGCTCGCCGGGATGGGATTGTGCTTACTGCTTAGGGAGTTCGGCACCTTTACATGCTTCATAATCACTCTAACAAAAAACATTATTTCCTCCAGGCAAGGCCAAAGTATAATGTGCTCAGCAAGAAATCCAAGATTTCTGCTCTAAAGAATTGGAAGCAAAAATACTTTATTGTGCGGCATCCTGGGGGATTTGGTATCCTGAACAGATGGTCGAAACTCCTACCAGCCATTTGCCAAGGGTGTCTACTTCTAGGATGAGTGATGTGTTGGACTTATCAAGGCTCAGGCTAGGGATCAATGGACCTGAAGCAAGTGATTGCTCAGGGATATCCTATTTACTCTCCCAGTAGACCCATGAGACTGAACCCATCTCCTTCTAGTAGGCCTGTTATGTTTTCTTGCTCTTAGTTAATTTTACTAAAACTTTTTAATTTTTCTATTTTATTTGTGTAGGGATGGCTCCTAGGTTGGTTCAATATTTCAAAAATAGCATACGTGATGAAGAAGTAAGCAGAGGGGGAGGGCTCGTCCAAGAAGACCCAGTGGACCCCCCGCTTCTACTACCACTCCTTCCACGGTTCTTATTCAGGCTGAGCCGTTTAGTTCAACTTCAATTAGCTCGACTACCGATCAAACAATAAAAAGGCCTCAAGAGATTCCAACATCTGTACATCCCTTTGATACATAGGAGATTCCTGATGTTCGGGAGCTTATGTTATGCAAATACATTACAGGCTGGGAGAACTAAGTTAGAGCCAAGAGCTCAAAAGTGTGTGTTTTTAGGCTACAAAGAGGGTACCAAAGGGTATTTAATGCTGAATTTGCATACTAGAGGATTGCTGGTTTCAAGGAATGTCATATTCTATGAAACTATTTTTCCTTATTCAGAAAAACAGCTTCAACCACTATTGCCTCAACTTAATGACACATATGTAGATGCAGACTTTATTCCTATGTCACCTGCAGCAGATGTAGTTGATGCTCCTATACAAAATGATGGCTCAAGAAGATCCACAAGGATAAAGAGGGCTCCTCAATAGTTGCAGGATTACCATTGTAATTTGGCATATCATAATCAAACTACACCTATTGATTTTACATAGCATTCTATTTCCCAAGTGCTTACATATTCTCAGTTGTCTCCTTCCTACAAACATTTTATTTTAAATGTTTCTTGTCTTCAAGAACCAAAAACCTATAAACAAGCTGTTAAGCATCTTTTATGGAGGGAAGCTATGGATAAGGAGCTTGAAGCTTTGGCTTTAAATAATACATGGACCGTGGTTCCTCTTCCACCAAACAGGGTACCTATTGGCTGTAAATGGGTGTATAAAACAAAATTGAAGTCAGATGGTTCTATAGTTGACTGATGTAACAAGTTATAGAAAACTAGTGGGGCAACTATTATATCTCACTATCACAAGGCCAGATATCTCTTATGCTGTCAATACCTTGAGTCAATTTCTATCTACACCAAGAACATCTCATTATCAGGCATTGCTTAAGGTTCTCAGATATGTTAAATCTAGTCATGGTAATGGTTTATTCTATAAGGCTAGTTCAGCACCAAAGCTAACTACCTTTAGTGACTCTGATTAGGCCGGTTGCCCTGACACAAGGCGATCTATAACAGGTTATACGATTTACCCGGGAGATTCCTTGATCAGCTGGAGATCGAAGGAGCAGGTGACTGTGTCCATATCCTCTTCAGAAGCAGAGTATCAAGCTCTTGCTATCACAACCTGTGAGCTTCAACGGCTGAGCTATATGTTGTCAGATCTTGATCATGATTTATCTGCACCCATCAGTATCTTTTGTGATAATCAATTTGCAATTTATCTCACAGCTAACCCTGCCTTTCATGAGCGGTCGAAGCATATAGAGATAGATTACCATTTTATTCAAGAAAAAGTTAATTCTGGCCTTGTTCATCTTATGCCTATTTCTACAGAGCTGCAGCTTGCTGATTTGTATACCAAATCTCTTTCCCCTTCTCGCTTTAAGTTTCTCATGTCCAAACTGGGCATGTCTAACATCCATGGCCTAGCTTGCGGGGGGGGGGGGGGCTCTGCTTAAGTTTCTCACATGTCCAAACTGGGCAATGTCTAAACATCCATGGCCTAGCTTCGGGGGGGGGGGGGGGGGGGGGGGGTAACAGAGGATGTGAAGAATGACAAAGATTTTGGTGATGCTGGAGATGCTGATGATTTGAAGCAGGTAGCCGTTGTTAATAACGGTCAGTATCAGCCAATGATGTCGTTTCATTATAAAAGAAATAATGAGATTAAAAGAAGGGAAAAACGACGTCGCACGGTTAATGAAGACAGGTGGCAAAACACATGCTGTATATCTTCTTCTTACTCATAACGAAAAACTGTTGAGGAGTTGCCAGTTTGTTACATAAAATAAAGAGAGAGAAAGTTGAGTTGTAACAGATCTTAAGAGCTAAATTTGATGTGTCAGTGGAGTCCATGGAAGGTATATAAATAACTATATAAGTATCTTGTGTACAGTAGTTTTGAGAGTTTCTTTTATTCTTTTCAAAACCGTAATCTCGCTCTGTTTTTCAGTTCTTTTCTTGTATCTGTTGTTTTCTCAATTCCTTGTAATTCTCTCTATCTTTTTATTCAATAAGATGAATTCAATCAAGTTTTCATAAGCAGTGCTGCAATTCAAGAAAACTTAAACAATTGACAATTTCAAATGTAATAAATTACATTAAAGTCATTAAGGGCAGCGTAATCCATAAGGGGATATCACAAATAACAATTAAAAGACTGGGGAAGGCATGCATTAAAGCCTATTAGGGCAGTCCAACCCCCCAAGGCCTCAACCCATAAAGAGAATATATTACAAATTACATTAAATATTGGGACATCACCTCACCTTAACCATCTAGGCTAAGAGTCACGGGCGAACTATTGATAGTGCTTAATTCAAAAAAGACACAGATTCCAAATAATCACACATTGTCCCATGTGATTGAGAAATCAGAATTTGCCCACTCTGGCATTCGACTTTTGCTTTCATGCATTTTTATATTCATGTTTTATTCCATAGACTGAGCCAGAGCCCAAGAAATCTTGCACCTCATCTCGCCATACAGTGCATTATTTGAACTATTCCATAGTTTGCAGAACAACGAAATCTTCACCCGAGACCCTCAACGCAACCAAATGATATATTACATTTTAGTATCTTTTTTTTAATTATCAAAATTATGTCAGTTTAAATTTTACCTTTTTTTGCTTTGCATGATTACATGGTTAGGTGCTCTCATATTTAATGACTTGTTTCTATAGAATTCTATTTGAAATTTTTGCTTTGTTATTATTTAACATCACTTCTAAATACCTAAACATATTAAAGAGTGGAACTCTCCAAATTCTTTTGTCGAGTTTCAACACGTAATTAATTTCTTCACTATGGGATTATTTTGATAATGAAACTTGATTGCAATATTATGAATTTATAATGTTATATTATTGTAAACAATACTATAATTTTTCTTATTGCAAATCATTTTAATTACTATTATTAATTATTGAAATAGGATTTTAATTGTTCTTCTTAAATAGTTCGATAATTCATAATAGTACAATAATGTTAGCAAAATAATATTTAAATATCCACGCGCGAAGTATAATTTTCCAACTAGTTACATTATAAATTTGTAATTGAAAAATCTATATAAATATATAAATACATGAGCCTAAAAATTTACGTGGCATAATTTTAGAGTGTCAAAATGCTTATGTGGCAAAGTATTACTCTATTGAGTTAGAAATAATTTTTATATTTTTAAAAATTATTTTTATTATAATTAATAGACAAATTAATTAATATCATTAATACTATCTTCAGTTTTTAAATAATTAATAAAACTAATAACATCATTAATATTTTAAAAACTTTTCACTTTCTTTTTCAAATCATTAACAATATCATTAATATTTATTCTCTTTATTTTCTTTTCTCCACAGTTACAGAATTTGTATTGATGCTTATTTCAATATAAATGAAATCATAAATAAAATCAAATCATACTTTCAAGAAAAAAAAAATTCTTTGCAAACAATATAACACTATTTTATGATATTTTATTGATGTGAGTTTGATCAATATGGAATGACGATGGAATTACAGAGTGTATTCAATTTTTTTTTTTTTATCAATTATAGTATGATTTTGTAATTTATAAATTATTCTATAACTATTAGAATAAAATTCGTTTTCTTTTCTTATTATGTGTAATAGAGAAATATTTTATGACAGAATTGATGTTTATGTTTTGTTCTGTGAAAGAAGATGGCTATACTACTCGATCTATTCCAAATCAAGGCAAACTTTGATGAATTTTTTTTTAATTTTTAATGTTTATTGAATTATGCTTGGATTTTAGATATTTATTCAAAATGAATTCAAATAAATAATATTTATAAAGACTATTTTAAAATCTATTAAAATATTTTTAGAAATTAAAGATTTTAAGCTTAATTATAAACTTGATTTATGTATCCATATGTTAATATATTGATCTTTTTGCAAGAATCTGAGAAAGAATTATTTTTTATTTTTTTTTGGATATTAGTAAGTATAATTTATTGAATATTTGAATTCTTGAAAATAATTATTCATTATAACAAAAATAACATTTTTATTTTTACACATTATATAACATCCGCACTCGAAATAGTGGAAGACAATTAGTTAAAACAAAAAAAAGAACCCAAAATCTTGCAAGAATTTGAGTAAATTGCAGGAGAATTTGAGAAAATTGAAAGGTTTATTGAATAAATTGTGCATGAATTACAAGTTGAGAAGGTAAATTGAACCAAAATGCTGATTTTACAGTTTTTATTATTATTACTATTTCTGCTGAATAACAAGTTGATGGGGGCAAATTGGACTTTATGGCTGCTGCTTTTTTATCAATCCTTTTGTTCTGTTCATAACAAAATGACTGTTGAATCCCAGGAACTTATAACAGCATTGACAGAATGCGTCCAAGGTCAGGATTAGAGAATGAGTCATAGATTTAATAGAAATGTGATAAGCCAAACCTCTTTTAAGATGTAATCATACTCGTTTTAATCGAATAAATAATAGTATTAAATATATACATAAAGAAAGTAATTTTTCTTGATTTTGGTCGTTTTAATACAAGTAAGCATCCGCTAAACGCAGTCAACCGAAAAAAAAAAAAGTTCAGTGGAAGCAAACAATCCAACAAGAGACCACAAAAAACACACCACGCAGATAATCTTCTTCTTCTTCTACCTTGTAATACAGGGAAAATTGAACACTTTGCTAGCTTCACAGTAGCTCAGTAACATTTTGAACGTCACAAGACACCTGTATATCAGGTAGGAAACAGAAATAAATGTTGGGATCGAATCTTAAATAGAAGACTATATGAGAAAACCAAAAGCAAGTCATATAGAAAAGGACCGTGCATTGTTCTAGAATTCCCTAAAAGTGAATCTTTCTCGAAAAGCTTCCAACCAAACCAACCAACATATTTTATTTATAGTTTGGGGATAATTTGGTCGAAAACCTTTACCAAAAGAAATCCTTTTCTGAAAGATTTCTCTGACCAAACAGAATATCAAGAACAACATCAAGGAGAAACTCCAATGCAACTGCTACTTTCGCAACATAAATCATCAGAAATCATGACGAACTATACCTATCTATAATGGCCATTTACTTTTATAATCTACTCAGCTCCTAGACATCCTAATCCAGGAAGAACTGCTAAAGCTGTGCCTTCTGAAAAGCCAATTCATGCCAAATATCTTCCCAAATTCCAATCATAGTTAACTTTGGATATGCAGCACCTTTCATATGCGGTTCTAGTTGCTAGAAGTTTCCAATGTATTTATTTACCAATTGGTGTGAATGGCAATCAACTTAAGCTAAACTAAGGATGTAGAAAAGCCTACTTTCAACCATGTTTTCTATTGTTCCTTCAAGTGTTTTTTGCATATCATTTATGCCCCTCCCATATCCTACATTTCCTAGCATTGTAGAAAATGTTATTTTGGTTAGTTCCCCTCAACCTCCCAGTTTTAATTTTACATGTTCACTCAATTCTATCATTGATGTTATTGGTTTATTGCTGCTAGTCTTTTATCTACCTGTCCCATTGTTTTCATATCTCAAATAAACATAAGCATGGAAAATCGGTATGGGTATCTAAAACTCATATCCAAGAATGCTATACAGTCAATTTATTAACAACTACATCTCCCGCATCCAATCATTGAGCGCGTGGCTAGGTAGAATGTACGAGTTGCCTCAACATATGCATATGGTTTCTCAGTTGGTCTTTGATGAAACTTAATAAAATTGAGTGAGGAATACATATGGGTAAATTTGGAGCAACTTGAGTGAATAATATTATTATGAAGATTACTCAGTAACTATCAGCCTATGAATTTCTGCGACAGCAAAGTTCATTTAAGATTACAGAAGCAGCAGGATGTCAAAGCTCATCTAATGCTATAGTGCTAATTAAGGAATCTACTAACACAAATTTCAATAATCAAAAAGTTAAAGAGTGAAAGATTCTTCTTGGCCTTTTTGCTTGACTAGAAATTTTCACATGGTAAATGTCTATTACTCGGTTGATGAGTTTACAAAACTAGAGAAATCTCAAAACCTATAAAAGACTAGATTGGATAGTCAAGCGTATGCAGTTAAATCTCAATCGCCCTCACCTAACCTTTTTCAGTTGAAGATTGAGAATCTGTTTCAACCATTCTAGTTATTAGTTTTTGGAGGGAAATTTGTGTTTGGATTTTTTGCTACAGAGGTTGCTGCAGCAAGTCTGTCAGTTGGGTTAGGTGAAAATTAAGATTTCTTGTAAAATTAGAAAAGCAGAGTATGGTGACCAACAACCATCGCTTTGTGCCTAGATTAAGTAAACTCTTTTGTATTCAAGTGTTAAAAGATATCAATGATGTGTGTTTTGCAGATTCAAAACTCAATGCAACAATTAAAAAACTAGAATATTCTTCTAATTATTGCCGAGCAATACAATTGCCGCTGATCATACCTAATTTCCAATCAATTGAAGCAAACGCAGACTAAAATTTAAAAGAAACATTTTGAACTAATTTCAGAATTCCCACAGTTCCTTGTGCAGAAAATAATTATGGCTTACCTTGTGTTACCTATCTGAGCGTCGGAGAACTTCAAAAAGGCCACAGCAACTCTTCCAGGACGTAGGTTGCACTGTGCGCTGACCTAGAGATATGACTTGCTGCAAACCAAGGTCAAAACAAAAAAGCAATATCCTTTCAGTAAAAGTTCCGACAAAAATTGTGGGGGCAGGGACGAACTTGCACAAAATAAAGGAATTTCGACCATTAGATCTCAAAGAAAGTTACTGACAGGATTTCCTGTGCTCTCAGGAAAAGCATCACTGCTTGAGACAATAGTAGCATTTGTTGATGGATTCAACGAATCATTTTCTGCAGATTCCTTATCAACAATGCTATAGGGCTCTCCATTATTCCCCTCCAAAGCTGATACGTTTACTTCTTCAATCCCTCTTGACACCACAACTGTTAAACCTGAAGAAACCCTGCCATTATCATCCAAAGACGGCAACACTTCCTCCTCAACTTCTTTGGACATAATATATGTAAAGATTGCAGACAAACTATCTTTATCATCAGAAGCTGGAATTTCTGTTTCCTTTATTCCATTAAATTCACCATCTGCTACATTGCTCTCATTTGAAGAAGAGGAGATTTTCTCTTCAGTTTCTTTTGGTTCTACTTCAGCAACATCTGAGTCCCTTGATTCCTCAATTGATGATTCTACAGGAGTAGACAGTTCTTGCGGCAAAGGAACATTAAGCTCGACTGACTCATCTGTTGAGTTATTAACCTCTTTCTCTACCTCTTCCAATATCCCTCGAGGACTCTTCTCTACTACTTCTTCCTCTTCCTCTGGACTTATGTTATTACCAGAACTTAAATCATTTCCCTCAGAAAATTCTGTCAGACACTCAGAAATCCCATGAACAATAATTTCTCTCACAGATTCAACATCTTCGATCGCTGCTATGTTACCTTCTTCCTCTGCCTCCACTTTCTGGGTCTCCTCAATTTTCCCATTTGAAGATTCCTCCATGGTTATGAAATTGTTGATTCAGCAAGAAAAGGAATGTCTCTCCCTCTTTCTCTTCCTAGAAATACCTATACATGAAAATAATAACAATAATAACCACAAGGAATTAGTTTCACCACTGTTACTTTCTTTTAGAATTTCAGATCAGTAATCCCAATACCAGTTCCTCAACAAAGAGGGAAACAAGTCAAATAAGGACAAGTGAGTAACTACCCACTAAAAAAATCACAAATACGGTAATCTAAACCACAGGAAAAGGTGATATGAGAATTAAAAGATGAAATACCTTGAAGTTGAAAGGTAGATGGAGGAGACTGGGAGTTATTTTGTCTATATTAGTTGGTTATTAAATTGTTTGACAGATACATAATTCCCTTTGAACGTGGAAGCATGTCTCCGCTATAAAGTCTCTTAGACTGTTTGTTGTATGCATATGGAAACTTTAAACTTGGAGAAGACCGCCACTATCGTACCATGCCCTGTAGAATGGTAGATATTATAACTGAAATCATGTCGGCACGTTTCTGTCTTTAATATTTTGATGATGCGTTGGCCTTGAAATACAAACGGCTATTCGGCCAGCAGGAGGAAAATGAAGCTAATCAATATATAAAAAGCAGACATCTTTTCTGTAGAAAGTGCTATGTCAAATTGCTATGTATTGCCACGTGGTGAAATTGCTACTTATTGTCACATAGGATTAGAAAAATTAAATTATGCTAGATAGGATTCCAAAATGCTTTAATTTGTAAATAAATACAAACATAAATGCTAAGACACAATAATCAAGAATATAGTAAGAAATAATAATCACTAGCGTTATACCCATTCTATGCATGGTTTTAATATATAATTTTTTTATTAATTTTAAATTTTATCAATTATAATATTATTAATGATTTCTTATTATTGTAACATATTGTGTAATTGTATTCCAATTTATTGCTCTATTTGTCTAGAATATGTATTTTTTTTCTTTTTTTTTCTTTCTCGTTAAAGTACATTTAAAACAATGTTAGATGCATTTTTAGTATAAAACACTAATTGTGATAATTTTTTTCCAACTATATTTGTTTCAAAGCTATATTTGAATTTTTTTTTTTTATATTATTCAAATCACAGTTAAAATTCAACTAATCTAAACCATATCATAAATGTTTCAACTTTAAAACTATTTAGTGAATTGCAATTTAAAAATTTACAATAAAATAAAATGTATTATGAAACTCTCATTGTGAAAAATATATTCTGACTATAGTTATTTAAAAACTATATTTAAAATGTTGTTATATATATTATATCATTCATCACATTTACTAAGTGGTTTATTGTGCAAAATATTTATTTAAATTAATTTTAAATGACTTGAATTGAAATCAAAACATTTAGTCCTTTGTTTAATTAAATTTTTATTAATAGTTTTTATTATTAACAATTTCAAATGATGATAAATATATTTATAATAATTAATCATTTATTATATACTGATTGGGATAATTATTTATGTAAATCAATTACAACTAATAGACAATTAAAAGATGCAATCCTTTTTGGTTCTATAATTATATATTTGTGCTATGTGTAGATAATTTAATAAATATTAATTTTTAATATTTAATTAGAATTTCTTTATCTCAATTTATATTAAATTGATTTGTAGATAAATAACTTTATAATTTGCAATGTTTAAATTTAATTTAACAAATATAGTTAAAAATTTTATGAATTGTAATTATGATAATAAACCATTTTTGAAAAATATATAATACTCGATAAAATTATATTTATCTTGTGGGCTATGGAAATCGTACGATTAATTTAATAAATATTAATGCTTTAGATATTCAGAGTATAGTCTGCAATTTTCTTTATCTCAAGTCTTTAATAATAAATGATTTGTAGATTATTAATCTTTCATAGATTGCACATGTTTATAATTTAAAATCTTTAACAAAATATAGTTAAAAATTTTATGATTGTAATTATGAATAATAACATGATTTTGCGATAAAATTCATACTGAGATGCAATGGAAAAAAACTCATAATAATGATGTAAAAAATAAAATATTACCTATATTATGTTTAATTTATTATATAGTCCAATAAAATTTATGATATTTGAAATGAAAACTCTCATTTTTTAATAATATAAATAGTTAAATATATAATAATAATAATAATAATAATGATGTTAGAAAATAAAATATTCTATTTAATTTTATTTATTTATATAGTCAAATAAAAATTTATGATTTTGAAATGACTATTTTTTTATATATAATAGTTTTATATAATATTGTTAAATATATTTTTAATATCTTGTATGCATGTGGAAGTTTTATATAATATGTGTTAAAAATAGTTTCACTGAACCGGAAATCGGATTCTTTTTGTATATAATAGTATTAAATATATTTTTTTTAAGATATGAATAAAAAAAGACTAAATAATCTTTAAAAAAGAATAAAGAATTGACTAAATTTAATAAATTAAAAAAAATAATTGACTACCATAAAATATGAATTGTTCAGCACTGATCCACAATTCAAATAAATTTTAGTTGATCCACAATTCAAATTGAAGGGTGATATTATATATTCAAGCAAGTAGTTGACATTGATGTCTTTTTATTGATTTATTTTTCTAGCTTAACTAACATTTTGTTTTACATTTATTAAAAATAAATAAATTCTAGCTGCTAACACACGCGCGCGTGCACACACATATATATATAGAGTCTTTTTTATGACGTGCGTTACACGTTGACAATACTCATTATATTTTCATTTTTTGTACTCTTTTAATTTTTTATCTATATAATATTAAAGCATAAGTTTTTGTTTAGATAACAATAAATATAATTGGTTAATTTGTATTATACTTTGCCGTATAAACTACTTGCAATATTATTTCTTATGTACTTAATTCTATTTTTATGTTATGAAGTGGTCTCAAAGTAAAGTTTAATGCAATCCTTATAACTAATCATTTAGTCTCTAGTTTATAAATACAGACTCTTAAAACTATGATACGTGCTCAAAAAGAAACTCAAGTTATCACTCAATCTCCAACTCTTGCCCTCAATCCCAAATCAATATCTATATACAGCTATAATGAAAAACAATAATAATTTTTTTTTACTGATAAGTAAAAGAAAAGAAATGAGACGATGATATGCATTAATAATGGTAATCATTTTGGCTGTAATGATAGTATTTTTTATCCAGTGCATTATGTAACATCGCTTCCCGGTCCACCCGTTAACTCAAATGAACCGAGCTGAGATGCTACAATCTGGTTGAACCTATGTCCTTTCATGCTAATATCATGTAATCACATTCTTGGCTGTAATTGTATAATGCGTATTTTTTATCAGTGCATTATGTAACATCCGCTTCCGGTCCACCCCTTAACCTATCAAATGAACACGTAGCTGAAGAATGTTCGACAATTCATGGTTTGAACCTATGTCCTTTCATGCTACACACATATCATTGTTTTTGTAAAATGCAGATATATAAATGTCAAAGAAATTGATCTGTTGGCTTTTTACATTAGGGAAAATACTAGATAAATGTTACTCTAATATTTCTTTACAGTACAATGATAGCTTTTAAAGTTTTTATACAAAAATTGTAATATTGGGGCTCAAACTGGTGGTGCCTCTAGATACATTGCCATTGATAGGAGGAGGATAGAATATAGAAGTTCAAAAATATCCAGAATCCGAATAGCACTATCCGGAACTAGAAGACCATAGAAGATCTTCCAGAGCGCGATAGATTATATATCTGTAGATTCTAATAAAGAAAGTCAAAGAGTATTGAATAAAGCTGATCTCTACGGTCCAGTCTCGGAAACCACCTATTTACTGAGGATATTAAACTAAATAACTCGTGAGCAATGACATAGCTCACAGATGGATATTCTTCCAGAGCAAATAAAGCTCAGTGGATATCTCAACTTAATAAGAACCAAAAATAAAAAAATAAAATAAACATGTAATCACACATATCATTACACTTTCATGATCTTACCTGCTGTTCATTATGTTGTATGAATTATACAACTTTTATTAAACATCATATAATTTATAAATACTAATATCCATAACTGTATGGCTCCATAAGGTTACAGTGAAACGTAAGTGATAAAAAGAACTGTATAAAACTGGATGAATACTATATGGCTGGGCTGCTATGACCCGATATCCACTCAACGGCCTGTAGCCGAAGTACCACACTGTATGGAGCGCAGATCTGCTATCCTATGTCGCGACATAGTCTTATCTACGTGGTCCGACATAATGTCTATTCTACTGTAGGTTTCCTATGCCTTAAACTTAATGGAGCATATATTGTAGTATTGTGGATAATACAAGAATTATTTAGAAAATATCGTAATGCACGAAAATTGCAATACCATTGGATAATTGTATAAAAGTATACTTGCCATGGAATAGCTCTAGCTAGTTTGCACCCAGCGATGCAATTCTACAAATATTATGTAACAAATATAACCATTCTGAGCATTAAAGAGAAAATTCTTATGTTTGAAAATTAAGGATTCACTAGAAAGGTAGAAATCATATTAATTTTCGAGGGTGAGAAGTAGATTATATAATGCAATTTCAAGACATCATTATTCTAAATTGTGCCAACATCATTTCTAATGTGTTCTTGAAATCTGCCAGACAGCCTGTACATGTTTCACAAATCCTAGCATAACTCTTTCTGTATACGTCCAATTTAGATTATTCTAAATTCTATGGTTAGCTAACATCTTAAGGTACAAAGTTTTCTTCTATCACATCTCTTAATTAGGTTGGCAAGGTAGTCACATATTGAGCTCAAGTAGCAACTTTCAGTCTGCCCTGCTGTTGGTTTCCAGCCTGCCCAGTTTATATTATTTTGGTCATATCTCTCAATTTATAACTCCAATTTAGGTGATTCTACATTATATGGTTAGCTAACACATTAGGCTACAAATTTGTCTTCTATTAAGGATGCTTGACATAAATTTTAGTCTTCTACGCCACATCTCTTAATTAGCGTTGGTAAGTATGTAGTCAAGCAAACAATTGACATGACTTCAATGTAGTCAACTGTTCAGATCCTGCCCTAGCGATTGTTGTGGTTCTATACGAGAGAGCCGGCCGAAATAGTTATAGTGATTTCTTCTATTTAGTTGTATTGGGTCAACTAAGAATCCTCAATAATATAACTCTCATTAGGTGATCTCTCATCCGCTATTATGTTAGCCTATACACCATTTAGATACACAAATTATGTACTTCCTACCACATCTGTTTTACAAATTACGATTAATTAGCAAGCTAGTAGGCAAATATTTGTACCGAGAGAGAAATGGAAGCACAAACTTTACCATGGCCGTAAACTGTCCATACTGAGTTTTGATTTTGACGAGAGCCCGAGATTGATAGATTGCCCAGAAAAATTAGTTTTTTTTATTTTTACAGCCTCTACTCGCTGCCCCATGTACTAACTCGGTCATATCCTCAATTGTATAACTCTCAAAGTGAGGATGATTCAAAAACCTCATGATAAGTAATTAGAAATTCATAGAAGTGAACAAATAGGACTAACTTACTATATACCTACACTAGTTCTCTTAATGTCCATACGTTAAACAGAGTCAAAGAGGTGAGTGAAGTTTGTGGAGATCTAATGGCCCCATATGAGAGAAACTTGGGGTTCGAGCATGAAATCAATATCTACTCATTCAATTCATGCAGAATTGTAAATTCAATCATCACCATGCCTTTTATTCGGAAACCATATTAACACGACCCTCTAATTCAACATTCAGCAATATATGTTTTCAATTATGACACTTAACTACACATATCAAGTTTTTCATGCAAGAAATGTGAAAAACTAAGAGATATCAAACCTTCAACCAAAAAGAAGCTTTAAAATTCCTCTTCTTAGCTTCAATTTTCTTCCAACTTTGAGTTCCCCCTCTCTATACATAATAAACTCTTAGAAAATCAATCTAAAACACACAAAAGTATGAAAAATCAAGAAGGGCTACTTAACTTGGATAGAGTTTCTAGGGTTGAATTTAGTGGTTTTAAATCACATGAACATGGATGGAGAAAGGAAGGAGAATGAAGAGAAAGATGAAAGGAGAATGAAGAGGAAGGATGAAGATGAAGATGACGTTGAAGATAGGAAGATGAAGGAAAAATGAAGAGAGGCAAACTGAAATGGAAGTCTCAGTAGTAGTTCCCAAATTTAATCTGTTTTGATAGATAGTGTTAAAGAATTACCAATAATAGTGTACCGTGTATATACTTTTACCATAATGCTTTACATTTCTAATGAAAGCGTTTAAAACTTTAAATAATTGTGTGGCAAGTAAGAGTCCTACTCCTCTTATACTTTTGGAGTCTTTTTTAGTTTGATCTCAAGTATAGTATCCACGTTTCTTTTACTTATTTAAGTTACATCGCACACACACACAATTCTAATGACCAAATTCCTACTACTGGTGGATTTAAATGGCTCGAACCGGGTTCTTGTTCGGCCCAACTCGACTCGACTCTATGCAACGATTCGATTCAGTAGGATGTTACACATTAGAAAAAGGAATATATGAACATATAATCAAACTCTTGAAACCCAAAAAATGATCCAAAATAAAAATATATAGCTCTAATTTTTTTTAATTTCATAAATACTATTTTCTTTTAAGTCAAATATATTTAGGATATAAAAGAAAAACTTTTAAGAAAATAAAAATATTTAATCAGGACGCCATCTATTTCTTGCAAGAGAGATATAAGTCTCTTGCTAAATTAAAGTGACAGTGGTTACAAATTAATTCAATAACGAAAAACAAAATAAAAATAACAAATTTTTATTAATAATAAAACTCTTTTAAGAACTCAACATATAACAAGAAATAAATTATATTAAAAAAATTACTAGTTTCAATTTCAAAAATAACTTTGAAAATGCTATAATTTAATTAAATTTGATTTTGTTCAATTTCAAAAATAACTTTGAAAATGCTATAATTTAATTAAATTTGATTTTGATTGACCAAAAAATGCCAAGTCAATAAATAAAAAGTACAACGCATATCATGCTAGGATCCAATATTGATTGGTTAATGAGTTTGTTCAAGTATTTTGTTTCTCTATTGTTCTAAGTTGCAAATTTAAAATAAATAAATAAGTTGATTAAGTAATAAGAAAAAGATTACATAAAAGAAATGTTACATCCTCTCCAAATAAACCCACAATTTTTCTTACAACCATAAAAAAAAAAAAAATGTTCCGCTCCGAAAATTAAACCCATCAATTTGTTCTAACACCATATAAAAAAATAAAAAGACAGCAATTACTTTTTTTTCTTTTGGTCTTATATTTTTATGTATAAATATATGAAAAGATGAGTAAATTAGATAGTTTAGTTAGTTATGCGAGTGAAAATTGATAATATGTAATTATTTAAAAAATTTAAAAAATAATTTTTAGAAATTATATCCAATCAAATAATAAACTATAATTTTTCTTTTTTTCGTCTTAACCACAGGTAGCCCGAGCTTATTTGGCTAAAACTAAATGCTGCTTGTACCAGGTCGACCCAAGAAAGGATAAAGCACTCTCATCGAGTATTTGGTCAATCCATGAAGATCGAAACCTTGACCTATCTAAGGAAGAAGAGTATCTGAAATAACCAGAATTTTTATTTTCAAAGATTTTTCGTTTAAATTTAATAAACTGACAGCGTGGAAAATGTATTTAAATACTTAAACGTGAATTAATAATTTGTACAGTGATAAACCGAATCGAAAACCAATTGAAAATTGAAAAATCAAACAAAAACCAAGATTTGGGCCGAATCGAAGGTAAGAAAGTATGATTAAACCGCATCGAAAACCAATTGAAAATGAAAAAAATCAAACAAAAAACCAAAGGATTTTGGGGCCCGAATCGAATTCGAGAAATCTTAATAAAGTCGGCGAAATCAAATCGAATCAGCCCAAACCACTTCTAGAAGCCTCTCCCCTCTATATCCAGCGCAAACTTCACCCTCCCCTCACCATTTCTGCAACACCTCTAGCAGCGCCACCACTGCCACCTCCTCTTCTTCTCTTCTTCTCTTCCTCCTTCTCTCTCTTCTTTTCTTTCTTTCCTTCTCCTTTCTCTTCACCTGCGTCTGCGTTTCTGGCGAGAAACAGAGCAGCAGCAGAGGCACCGGGTCAATCGCGCCACCTCGCTGCCGCTCGCCGTCGCAGTAGCTCCGCCATCACCGTTCCTCAGTTCCCGTTCAGGCTAGCACAGTTGACAGGAGCAGCACCACAGTCGATCTATCGCGCCACTGCCCTGCCGTCGCTCCAGCGCGCCTCCGACCACCAGGAACGGGTCTGTCAAGCTTCATCGCGCCGCCTCATAGAGCACGTTGACAGAGATTATAGCAGCCAACCAATTTATAAACTAATCGTATTCTACGAGGATTCGCACCATCGTCCATATTTATTTATTCAAACCGTTACCTTGTACCATCGTTCCATATTCGCGCCTCTCGCCAACTCACAGTTGATACTGTGTGACTGTCCAAAAATGCTTTCATTTGGTCCGCGCCTAGCCTTTCAATTCTCATCCTCTTGAGCCCTCACTTGCCAGTATTATCTAAAGTATTCCGGACAATTTGCTGCAAGTATTCCAGTCTGCGCTGGATAGTAGCTTCCGATTCCTACGGGAGCCTTTAGCAAAAGTCCCGACGAATAAATATTATATATTTTGTTTTAGAGTGGTAAATAAAATCAAATTTTTTATATAAATTTTAGTTGACTTGAATTAATTTTTTATTAATTAGTTAGTAATTAAATTTTGTTATGTATGTGGCAAATATATATTTAAGTAGTATTAATTGAGTTAGTTTTTGATTAATAGAGAAAAATTATAGTTAGTATGATTTTCTAGTTTATATTTATAGTTAGTTTATATACAGATTAATTCAGAAATAGTATTGATTAATTAATCGTGAAGTAACATTTGATTTAATAAAAACAATAGTTAGTTAAACTTAAATTCAGTAATAAAAGTAAATTTATTGGAGGAATTTTGATAATAATATATGATGGAATAAAATGAGAAATAGAGTTGAAGAGTAATGTTGAATATTGGTGTTATTCGGATGGAGGATGGATGGAGGATGGGAAAAAATTGAATTGAATGATTGCCCGATGGATGGGCTGTGTGGTTTGAAATTATTGGTATATTGTTGATATTTTAACAGGTAGATAGTTCAATTTTTAGGGGAGATGCTGCCGAAATTTCGGCAGAAAATAAAATAATTTCGGTAGAAAACAAAATAACTTTCGGTAGAAAAATAAAATAAATTTCGATAGAAATTAAAATAGATTTCAGTAGGAAATAAAATAGATTTCAAAAGAAAATAAATGAAATAAAGTTAGAGAAATAAAAAAATTTATTACAAAAAAGAAATTAAATATCGAGATTAAATTACGTAGAAAAATTTAGAATATAAAATAAAAATATTAGAAGGGTAAAGAAATATTTAGAATATAAAAAGAAATTAGATTGATAGGGTATATACGAAGAATAATTTTGTCTTGATATAGAGTTAATTTTGTTGTCTTTTTTGTGGTCATCTGCTTATCTATTGCTTAGATCGCCCGGGTCACCATCTAAGTGGCTCTCATCCAAGGACAACAATCAAAGCTGAATTTTCGCTCCTCCTTCACACGTGAAGTAAATGTTTATATGAATAATGAGATGCTAGAGTCAAAGCGCTTTGAGCATTTTTGTCATAAATCATAGTTAGTTGTAGTAAACATTATCATTTTTAATTCTCCCATACTCATATTACAAGATAGCGTTATACTTTTAGTGTATTGAGACTGTTATAATATTATTTATGTTACGATCTCTCATATAATTATACTTATGATAATTGTGCATTTTGGATGAAATTGGTGTATTAATGAGAAATAAATGTTTTGATTAATTTGTGGCTGTGACTATAACTGTTGATTTGGTTTGTGTGCGAAATTGGATGAAAGTGGGTCACCATGGTTTTTGTGAGACCTGTTCTGTTATACCGTATCCTGATCTGATTTTCTGTTATATTCGATCTTTATATGGATCCTGATTCTGGTTTCTGTTAGTGTCCGGAGGTTAAATGGGAGATCGGCGCCCAGCGTGTTGCCAAGCACTACCGTTACCGTTGTAACTTCTGGTTAATCTAGACCACACGGTGGCTTCTTTATTGGGCGCAAGTTGTACCCGGATAATCTAATTTGATCGCAGCCCGCAGGGTGGCCTATCCTTTTGTAAGTTGCCTTAATGCATCTAAGATTTGCATGGAGACGACCGGGTTTGGCCCTCCTGTTGGTTATGGAACAGAAAAGAGAGAATCGGGAAAAACAATGAGAGGGGCTGGGTCAATGAGGAATTAGACCGGTTCGATACCAGTAGGGGGATCGGCTTCCCTGGTGCACCCATGGTGAGAGGATGAGCCATGTGGGAGGACGGCTCATCGGGGATTCGGATGACTCCACTGACTAATTTCCACGTGATGTGATTATTTGAAGGTGATATTGTTTGTGGGTGCTGATGTGAATGCCTATGATTGCTGTTGTGTGTTCATCTCAGTAACCTAGGGTGCATTTTGCTTGATGGTATGTTGGTGGTGTATTATTTATTATATTCACTGAGTTGCAAAACTCGCCCCCCCCAATAAACCTCTTCAGGTACTGTTATAAGGATAATGTATTATTTATTATTATTCACTGAGTTGCAAAACTCACCCCCCAATAAACCTCTCAGGTACTAGGAAGCAGCGGATTCAACTGAAGCTCTGTAATCTTCTCCGCAGAGTTATAAATGTAAACTTAATATTTCTGTTATTTAATTTTGGATGTATACATTATTCTATTATCAGAATGTTATTGAACTCCGCAGTTATAGGGTTGTGTATTTCCAATTGGGCCTTGCCGTATGCGTTGTTTTATAAACGGTTGATTGTATTATTAGACACAGGAAAATCAGTATGCCCATATTATGAACGTGATTGATAATGACTAGGCCCAAACTAAATTTTATTGGAGATAATTAAAATTGGGCCGGATTGTATATTAATATTTATTTAAACATTTACATCTTAAACTGTAATGGGCCTACTGTTCTCTTATTAAAATGGTATGAATGCCTAATAGTTGAGTATTAGGCTTAACTGATGCGCGGAGCCTCCAGAGGGCCCTTTATGGTTTACTCCTACGCGGCCCTAGTGCCGGTGCCCGGCCCACGAGAGAGCGGTCGTGACAGTTGAGTAATTAGGCTAACTACGGGCCTCGGGGGCCTTATGCTTACCTGGGCCCTAGTGCCGGTCCGGCCCACGGAAACGGGTCGTGACAGTATCAAACCACTCATTCAAACACTCATTGGTATAAAAATATAATTTTTGAATTGGCTACGACTAAGGCTATTTTAGAATATTCTAAATTTCATTGAGAATGATATCGAAAATCTCATTATTCTCCTCTTATTCCTACATTTATATATAGTACAGATATATGAAAGCTGTTCTCTTTGTTTGGCATTCTATTTTTCTTTTTCTAGAAAATTTGAAATTTTTTCTAATTTTTCTGGATTTTGATTGGTCAATTCAAATAATTTTTCAATTTAATATTTATATGGATATGGATAATTAATAAGTTTTTGAAACCTAATCCAACTAGAACTTTAACTTACTCTAAAATCTAGCAAATTTAATTGAACACGGTATTATTTGAAACCGATATTATTTTGTGAACAATCTATAAATTTGAGTAGAGGCAGTGAGATTACTCTTTTCATATCTAAGTAATATTTATTAGAGGAAAAATGTTTTAGAAGAATTTCAGTTATCTTTATTCTTTTTAAGTTTTTGGTTTTCATGGTTATACATTACCCTCTTTATCTTCAAATTGGTATTTATGTTTTTGAGAAAATGCAACATTGGATAATTAATAAAATTTTGTATGCACATAAACGTGAAATCAAAATATGTATATAATGATTATTGTATTCAATATTAATAGTTTAATACTAATGTTCTAAATTGTTTATTTATTTGGTTTTTTTAATGAAAGTATTCATCTAATATGAAAGAGATTCACTGCGTTTGCTCTAATAGTTATTTTAATGATTAATTTAGGGGAAAAATATCTAATACACACACATATATATATAATTTTTGACTATTTTTCTTTACACTTTGATTAGATCACTTGAGATAATTTTAAGATAAAGTCCAATAAAATAGGATATTCATAAGAGCTTTTTAGATTTGTTTTTATAATGTTAAAATAAAAATAATTTTTAAAAAAAAATTTCAATATATCAATCAAAATAAATACAAAATGTAGTTATAGTATTCAAATATGACTCTAGTATATCTTACTATTTGTGGTTATTGGAATTCATTTGAATTTAAAATATTGCGGAGACAAATCAATTTAATTTAATACCTTTGTATATAGGTTTAGTTCATTGGCAAAATAAATTATGAATTACTATATTTTTGTATTGTATATTAATGATGACAACAGATTATAAACCTCATGTGAGCAACAAATTATTAACTAAAAGTATGAGATAATACATAAATAAAAAGACATGTAATTAAAATTTATATAAAAAATTGAATATTTAAAATTTCAAGAATCCTTCTTTTGATGTACATCCTTTTATAAAATTTCAAATAATCAATTGTATCTTTTGAGATTTTAAATATAATTAATTATACAATATTTTATAATAATAATAATTATTTAAATAAAATATAAAAAAATGCAGTGTACGAAACGCGGATCACGACTAGCATATATATTATCCTAAAACAGAAAAAATATATAAGAATCTGACTTGGTACTCTCGATCAAGCATTAACATTTCTTTTTTTTACAAATTTTTGAATTTCTACCTTATTTTTTGAAATTTTTGATTGGATGATTCTTTTAAATGTTTTTGTAATAATAATAATAATAATAATAAATCTAAAATTATTAAATTTTAAAACTTTAAACCTTTTGAATTTAAAATTTTAAAAATTTTTGAATTTTTTTTTTCTAAATCTATATAGCTATATACATATATTTATAAATATCTCTCAATTTTAACGATTTTTTCACAATAATTATTTTCATATTGCTTTGTTGTTTCTTTTGATTCTTTTGCTTTCATTTTTTTGAGTTTTGATTGTGCTCTATAAATTTTTATTTTTTTATTTTAATATATATTGTTATTGTTATTTTTCAGATTTTGAATTGCAAAATGATGCTACTAGCAACTTCAATCGATATATATCACGACTCTTCTTCTTCAATTAAGTACAATAAGTTATATGATATAGAGTATGTTTAATAGTAGGTTTTTTCTTTGTCTATGTAGTTTTTATGCTTATGAATGAAATGTTAGTATTTATTTATTTATTATTATTATTATTATTTTATCATTTATTTTATCTGTTTTGCTTACTAGGTAGGAGATTATTATTATTTGCATAAATGATTTAAAAGAAAAAAATATTAAATTCAATGAATACATTTAAAATAACAAAGAGTGCTTATAAGATAGCATCTAATAAATTAAAAAAAATAAATTTAATAAATTAAAAAAAATCAAATTAAAAATAAATTTAGATACCATTTATATTTAAAATATCCTTTAAATTTTATTTTTATTATTTAAATATTAAAAAATTATATCTAATAATCATATTTTAAAATTAATATTCATTTACAATAATCATCTATATCTATTTTTCAATTTTAAATTTTAAAATTTTTTATTTTTTATTAGATCACTTAATATACTTTTTTAAGTCTAAAATTTAAACTTATTACTTATTCAAAATAATTATCTAATTTATATTTAAATTATGAATTTTTTAAATTTTATTTTATATCCATTTATTTATAATGATTATCTGTTTTTATATCTATATATCTTCATCACCATTATACTTGAAGTTGATTAGTAAAAACAACTTGTATGTCAAATAATTTTATTCATATTTGGTGAAATAAAATATTTGATAAAATAATTTTATTCATCATCACCATCATACTTGAAAATGATTAATTTAATTTTCTAGCAATAACTATATGGTACAAGTATCATTTATTATTTAATATTCACTTTATGATTTTAATTTTAAAAAATAATAAATAAATTTGGTTTTTCTTTTATTTGCAATTGCAAAAAGATTTGAATAAAAAAAATTATAAAATCAATTGCCAAAATTATAATTTTCTAAAATTGAAAAATAAACATAATTGATGTTTTTTTTTTAAAAAAAAAAAGCCTAATAAAAATTATAAAATTTTAATTTTATCAACACAGATAACAATAATTGATAAGTCATCAAAATCTATTTTCAAAACTCATAAAATAACTCCTCTAAATCTATTTTTTAAAAGAAATCAAAATCCCACGCAATGCGTGGCTTTTACCTATTATTATCATAAAAATATTTTTAGTGCTTCAATTTTGGTTTCTTTAGCTAAAAAAATATATGGCTTCTTTTACCTTCTCAAAGTTTTGTTAATCATATCACGCAGCTCCTTGGTAGACACTCTTGAAACGATAGTTGCCATATTCAATTCTAAAAACTAAAAACAATTAAAGAGATAAAATTTACTTTCTCTCTATCTTTTTTTCTATTTTTATTTCTTAATGTTGCTTTACACTCTTTTTTTTCAATCCTCCGACTATTTCCGCCTCTCTCTTCATCTTTCCTTCTTACCTTATAACGCCTGAAAATTTTCGAGTTATGAATAGCATCATAATTGGATCGTGTATAGTACCACTCAAGAAGAAAATGGTATTTTATCTGACCCGAGTGGTATTATTCATAAATAATATTTATGAAGTTGATTTAGACTTAGTATGAATAGTTAAGAATAATAAAATCTAAGTTGTGATTTTCGCATGAGAATTTAAGTTGTAGGCGAATAGTGCTTTGGAGATTTTATTAGAAATTATAAAGTGTAGAGGTTGGATTTATTGAACAAAGTTTAAGAGTTATGTGGGAAACATTCTAATTTATGGAAGTTGTAGGTGAAGAAATCATGGCCCTTGGATCAAAATGATGTGGTTTAATTTAACAACTTTAAGGGAAGTTGTTGAAAAATCAAAGTCTTGTCTTTGTGTTTACAAAGCTATTTCCCTTTCTTCCTTCTTCCTCTCTTTCTCCCTCTCATGGCCCACATTGGAGAAAATAACACCATCTCATCTTCTTGATTTCCTTAATGTATTACCATTAAATCATCTAAATACTCAAACCTCAAATTGATTCTTGCAATATTCATGCCATATAAGAGGATTTAGGGTCATAACTTAAAGGAATTCCAAGAAAAAGCTAGAAGTTTTCATGCTCTTTTTTTTTTTGTGTAAACCACCTATATCCGGACATTATTATCAGGAACTATTTAATTCAGATCGGGGCTTAGTCACGGTTAAGACTCTTTACCCCTCCCTACAGGTGCGTTTAGTGGAGATCGAACCAGAGAGCTCTTTCCACATGCCCAGCCTACGTTGCCAACCGAGCTACAACCCGTAGGTAGTTTTCATGCTCTTTGTGTTTAGTTTTTGTTCATAGATTTGATTTGGGGCTTCAGCTATTTATGAGATTAGCATGCTTTATAGAGTTTGGTTATGAGTTTTTGAATTGTTCTTGCATTTCACTATAAGAAAAAAAAGAATTACCATCAAAAAATTTTATGCTAATTCCTTATTTGTTGTCGCTAATTTAGTATTACCAATAAAAAATTTTATTGGTAAAAACCCTTGTCAATAAAAAATAGTGACAAAAAAATTTTTATCGGTAAATGAGCGTTAAAATTTTGTACTTTATTTTTCTTTATCGCTACCGTTGTTGTAAAAATTAGATAAATTTTATCTATAAAATTATTTGTCGCTATTTTATTGGTATTTTATGCTATTTTATCGCTGTTTTGTCAATATTTTGTTGCTGAATTAATTATGAAAATTTAAAAATATAATTTTTTATTGTTAATTTATTGTTATTTTGTCATTAACTTTAATATATATTTTAATAAAATAAATTGATTTTGTAGGTAATTTATTAGTATTTTGTCACATTTTTTATTATTGATTTTTAAATTAATAAACTAATTATATTTTAGTGCGTTTAGTGAGATCGACCAAGAGAGCTCTTTCCACAGTGCCCAGCCTACGTTTGCCGAAGCCCGAGCCCTTACAAACCCGTAGGTTAGTTTTCATGGCTCTTATGTGTTTAGTTTTTTGTTTCATAGATTGTGGATTTTTTGGGGCTTCAGCTAAATTTATGAAGATTAGCATGCTTTTATAGAGTATCTATGGCGCGTTGTTAAAATGAAAAGATGTTTTTGACTTGTTCTCTTCCTAGCATGTTTCACTAAGTAATGAAAAAAAGAGTAATCTCACCCATCAAAAAAAATTTTATGAGTTCATAATTTTCTTATTTTGTTGTCGCATAAATCTTAAGTTAGTTACCAATTAAAAAAATCTTTTTATTGGTGTAAAAAACCCTTGTGCAATTATAAAAATAGTGACAAAAAAATTTTTATCGGTAAAAAGGCTATGTATATGTCAAGACGATCTATGATATAATTGTTTGATAACTCTTATTTTTTCTTTTATCGCTACCCCGCAGTTGTAGAATTTGTGGTTGTTAGTACCAAAATTAGATAATATATGTTTATTTCTGGATAAAAATTGATTAGTCGCTATTTTATATTCGTATTTTATGCTATTTTATCGCTGTTATGTCAAATTATTGGGTCTGCATGAATTAAATTATGAAAAAATTTAATAAAATATTTAAATTTTTATTGTTAATTTGTATTGTATGATTTTCGTCATCCTAATTTAAATATAATTAATTATATTAATAAAAAAAAAAATGATTTGTGAGGTAATTATTGTTAAGATATTTGGTTAATTCGTCACAATTTTTTATTATTGATTTTAAATAATAAACTAAATATATTTTTATTTTAATAATTATATTAATTAAACTTTGATAGCTAAAATAAATAAAGAAAAATTAATAAAAAAAAGCACAAAAAAGTAAAAATAAAAGAAAAAAAAGAGAAGAAGAAGAAGGAAAAAAAGAAAGAAAGAAAAAAAGGAGAAAGAAAAGTAGAGTGGTAGAAGAAAAGGAAGAAGAAGAAGGAAAAAGGAGTAATGGAAGAAGAAAGTGAATGAGAGAAAGGAAGAGAATTGGTATTTAAAAATAAAATTTCGGCATTTAGAAACAAAATTTTTGATGATAAAATTCATCTTGCGTAAAGTTTTAATTTTTCAAATTTTGTCACTATTATGTCGTTAAATACCAACAAATTAGCGACAAAAATATTTTATAGATAATTATCACTAATTTGTTGGTAATTTGTTGCTAAATTTCATTATTTTTCGCCTAAAATTTTAAAACTTTTAAAGATTTGTTGCTAATTTGTTAGTATTTCATCGGTAATTTATCACTAATTTGTCGATAATTTGATGGTAAACTTTGAAAATACAGGCATATTTATGGCACGAGTTGTACTGGCAAAATTCATATTTGTCACTAAATTTTATTGCTAATTTGTTACTGATTTTTTGGAAAATTAGGCGCCAATATTAGGCGCCCTTATTAGCGACAAAATTCAATTTTATCGGTAATTTGATGGTAATTTGTCACTAATCTTTTTTATTTTAGAGTTAAATTGTTAGTAATCTTTCGCTAAATATCGACAAAAACTTTTTTTCAATATATTTTATCGGTAAATACTAATTTTCTTGTAGAAAGGGGTAGGAGTGATTACCTGAAGATGATGGCTCTACTAGTATTGAGCCAAGCCAGCTTGCAAATTGTTCAAGCTTGGCTCAAAAAATTCAAAATATTTGGCTCAATAAATCTCAAACTCGAGCTCCAACCAGCTTGCTTAGTAAAAGAGTCAAAATCAAGCCTAATGATGTTTCCCTTGAAAGCTCATCGAGCCTTGTCAAGCTTTTATATACACATATATAATATTTAGTTTAGGCTTACTCGAGCCTCAAACATAAAATTTTTAAACTCGTCAAGTTTCAAGCTGAAATAAATCTATCGAACTGAGTTTTAAACCTAACAGGTTTGAGTTCAATTCGACTTATTTATAACCCTAGCTGGTATCTTGAATGGTCAGAAAATTCACAGGAAAAAATGCTGATGCCTTAGCGCGTGAATCAGAGCCTGAAGCGTTGTGGTGGTGCGTGGTGGTAGATGGTAAGGATGTCAACATTAGAATTTTGAGTCTGAGGTCTCTAGGAACTGCTAGAGTGATCTAGATAGCGATGAGATTAAAGTCCAGGAAATAACTAGGCCACTTTAGCGGCCCATTTCTGGTTAACGATCCACCATGACCCATTTTAGCGGCCTAATAGAAGGTAGACTTACAAGACCGATTTGTATTTACACCAAACACATACATTAAATTATTTTAGGCCAGAGGTATAAATTCAACCCTGTGATTTTCTTTAAAAACTATATAGCTCTAATTTCGCAAGGATCTATTATATTTCTAAAATTAGAATTTTTTAATAGAATGGTTCTATAAATAGAGATATGAACTTTTATAAGTTAAAGTGTTAATAGATTAAAATAGAAGTTGAAAGCGATACAAATTTTTGGCAAAAAATAATGGTAAATTTATTATGATTTGACAAATATATTTCAATGAATTATTGACAATACGGAGCAAATACTCAACAGATGACTATTGACTAATGGATACGCAAACCACTATATTATAGTAAATTCATTTGCTTGCAATGTAAAATAAAAACCAACAAGGCACTCGAACACAAAGGAAAGGGTATAACATGCTTTATTCCATTATTGAGCCTTCAGGAGCATTAGGGGAAACAAGAGTTTTCATGTAAGTAGTCGCCAAAAACCAGTCTCCATCATTAGGTACTCTATACTGTTTTAAAGTCTGCTCTTCAGGATTATATAAAACTAATTCCCATCCATCAAGATTGAATAGAACATTACCATTCTTTGAAACCCATAATACCTCAAGCCAATATTTACATCCAGATAATGGGTCACTGCTAAATTTGAACAGTCTAGTCCAAGAAGCTCTGGTTCCATTTCCCTCCACTGTCCATGCCTCACAGTATAATGTATAAGTAGTAGCACATACACAGAGGCAACCTCCTAGAACCTTTAAATATATCCCCATTTTTTGGGGAATATAATCTGGCATTGGTGTCATCTCCATGAATTTCTCCTTTGCCAAATCAAATGAAACAATTACAGACTTTTTGTATGGATCATTACTTCACTTGGCCAATGCAAAACCTTGTGGTTAAGAGAAGTTGCTTCGCCCTGCAGTGAAACAATTGTAGGAGCTAACACTTGGATTGTTCTCCATGTGTTTCCTTTTAAGGACAAGACCTCCATTTCAACTTCCGCAAACCAGAATGAACTCCTCCTACTATCTTATAATCATCAAGGCGCGAATCATATCGGAATCAAAAAAAAGGTTATCATCTGGAAACGAAATCGTCGAAGGCAAATCCTTTGACTCTCCAGTAGATGAATTCCACACAATCATTTTAGAGTCAAAAGCAATACAAATCAAGCCATTACATGATTCCACAAATTGGACATCGCTGTCTGGAGTCAGCTCTCTCGTTCGAAGACTCAGCTCTCTTGTTACAATATCACCATCGGGATTATTACAGTATGCTTCGTGATCTATAGATCTCGGAGGAAGAGTGAAGAGAAAGAGCTTGTGGCGGTTGACATTGGTGTCCTGCTTTGCATGTTGAAGGTGGATTTTGGCAAATTGAGTTTTATTAGAGATCAAAGAGTGCCATGACTTGCATATGCATTTGATGTTGGATTTAATTTTCTATTGTGGGCTTAATATGTAAAATTAAATATGTACAGCAGTCCAATTGTAAAGTCAATTTTAAATGTGGTCTTGATTGTATATGTACAGCAGTTCACAATTTTGTAAAGTCCAAATTCTTAAATGTGGTCTTGATTGTGGAATATTGACTATTTGAGTATCAAACTAATTTAGATATTAAGTGTAGAGACCATTATATAATTCCTATTCGGTTAAAGACCGAAATAGAATTGTACTTAACCCTACAGGATATAAAAGGTCGTGGTTCCCCAGAGGAGTTGAATACGATTCAGTTTTTACGTTCCTTTCGTATTGCTTTTCCGCTAAAATCCGATTCTTCAATTCTCTGGAAGGCTGCAAACCTAATTTATACATTCAAGAATCGACGAACACGATTAGTCAGGTTACGCAACCTTTTCTGTCAGGTACGCAACCTTTTTTTATTCAATCTATTTTGTTGAATCTAGTAGTTTGCATGATCTGGGTTATTATGGAATTATTTGAGATTAATTCGTAACAAGTGGTATCAGAGCCTTGTGCATAATTGCTCGATTTTAGATTGATTTTCGTATATATATTTTTTTTTGTTTTCCCTACTGTTTACGGATTGAGGGTTTTGTTTAATAAAAAAAAAAAATTTTTTTTTTTGTTTGTTCTCACTGCTCTTGGAGAATCCGAAGAACAGGTAAGAGGTTTTGAACTAACGCTATTGACGATTAATTGTTCGTTTGGTATTTTGTTTTTTTTTTTTTTTTTTTGGTATTTTGTTTTTTTTTTTTTTCTTTGCTGGCTGGATCTTGTTTAAAAAAAAATTGTTGGCGGCGGAAAGGGGCTGAACCTATTATTTTCCGTCCCTTATCGTTTTTGTTTTTAAGGTTAGGGATGGAAAATAACGGTTAGGTCCCTGGAAAATTTTAGATTAGGTCCCTAATTTTCTATTTTTTCGTATTAGGTCCCTAATTTTCTGTTTTTTCGTAATAGGTCCCTAATTTTCTATTTTTTTTTATTAGGCTCCTAATTTTCTTTAACTTCAGATTAGGCCCCATAATTTTCTGTAACTTCAGATTAGGCCCCTAAGTTTCTGTAACTTCATATTAGGCCCCTAATTTTCTGTTTTTCTGTAATTTCAAATTAGGCCCCTAATTTTCTGTAACTTTAGATTAGGCCCCTAATTTCCTGTTTTCTTTCGTCTAGACCTATGGACATATATTTAATTAAATTAGACCCCGAACTTTATTTATTTAGTCCAATTTTATAACTTAGTCTCTAATTTAGTGACTTATATATATATATATATTTGGGCTAAATAATTTTAGATTATTAAATATTTAGACATTCAATTCATTTAATTGCAATTGTTTTGTTTTAATTACAATATGAATTAATTTGTCGACTTGAGATTAAATTTTGGAGTGATTAAGTCCCTATTGTGTTTAATATTTGTTAAAATAAATTGATTTGATCAATAAGTCACCCAAAAGTGACCTCTATTGCTTGAATTGATTTATTTTATAGAATATTAGACAGGTGCTTATTAGAAATTCGTTGCGGATAGTTAATCGGCCCAAAGGAAGTTTGCTATCTGGCTGAGTTTTTTGTGAATACATGTTTGGCAATTAAATATGTGATAGATTGTTTGATTCAATAAGTATGTGATAATTGTTTGATTATTTTCCATGACAATGATATATCGGTCCAAAGGAAGATTTATTATTTGTCAGGACTATGTTATCAATATTTGATTGCTGCGTTGAGATACTAATTACAAGTGAATATTTTACATCCAAAGATGAGAATATTAATGTTGAGTCTGTATCTTATTTCCATTTTTATCTCTACTTATGTGAATTGTTTCATTTGTGAATTGTGAGCTTATACTTATCTATTTGTTTATTTTCTCTGATGTCAGCTAACATGTCATTTAATCCTGATTGTGTCCCTAAACTTAAGGGATCAAATTTTGAGTCTTGGAAATCAGACATTATGATCTTTCTGGGCTGTATGGATTTGGATCTTGCATTCAGGATGGACGAACCTGCTCCTCTTTCTTACTGCTACGAGCACTGATGTTCAAAGGGTTCAGTATGAGAAGCGGGAGCGTTCTAATCGCTTAGGTCTGATGATCATGCAGAAAGGAGTACCAGAACATGTTCGAGACTCTGTCTCAGCTGAAAAGAACAATGCTCAAAACTATCTTGCCGAGCTGGAGAGGGCTTATGTCAAGAATGACAAAGCCGAATATGTCAAGAATGACAAAGCCGAAGTGAGAACACTTTTAGGAAAATTAACCTCCATGAAGTTTGCTGGCAATGGTGGTGCTCGGGAGCATATTCTTAGCATGTCTCAGATTGCAAAGAGACTGAAGGTGCTGGGTATGGCTTTACCAGATGACCTTTTAGTCCATTTGGTTATGAATTCTCTTCCTTCTCAGTATGGACAAATTAGGACTTCCTATAATTGTCAGCCGAATAAATGGACTCTTAACGAGCTCATTTCTCATTGTGTTGATGAGGAGGAGATGAATTCTAACAAAAGAGAGAGTGCTCATTTTGTTTCTTCAGCTGAGAAGGGCAAGAACAAGAAAAGAAAGAGGCCTTCTGCAAAGACTGTTGAAAAGGCTATTGAGAAACCTGCTGTTGCTACTGCTGTAGATCCAGTACAAAAGAAGCCTTATGTGCCAAAATGCTTCTTTTGTGGAAAGACGTTGTGAAGTTAATTTAACTTCAGCTCCTAAAAACACTTATTGGATGGATTCTGGTGCTACCGCTCATATAAGTGTTTCATTGCAGGGCTGCCTCAACCACAGAAAGCCAACTGACGGTGAAAAATACGTCTATGTGGGAAATGGCAATCCGGTTGAAGTAGAGGCAATTGGACATTTTAGATTATGTTTAAGTACTGGTTATTTTTTGGATCTCATAGATACTTTTGTTATTCCCTCTTTTAGAAGGAATTTGATTTCTGTTTCCTTTTTGGACAAATCTGGTTTTCATTGTTCTTTTGGAGACAGCTTTATCTATGATTCAAAAGTTTTTGGGTATGGTTGGTTGCTTGAATGAATGTGATAATCTATATATGTTAGACATTGATACTAGTTATCATGAATCCCTGCATGTTACTACAAGAGGTACCAAAAGAAAATTGAATATTGATAACTCAGTTGTACTTTGGCATAGACGTTTGGGTCATGTATCCAAATCAAGGATTGAGCGTCTTGTTTCTGATGGTATCTTAGATACACTTGATTACACAGGTTTGGATTCTTGTATTGAGTGTATTAAAGGAAAACAGACTAAACAGAAGAGACTAGGTGCCATTCGGTCATCCAATGTTTTAGAACTGATTCATACAGATATTTGCGGTCCATTCCATATTGCAGCTAGAAATGGCCAAAGATAGCAGCTAGAAATGGCCAAAGATATTTTATATCATTCATTGATGACTATTCTCGTTATAGTTACTTATATCTCATTCATGAAAAATCTGAGTCTTTGGAAGTGTTCAAATCTTATAAAGCTGAAGTTGAAAATCAACTAGGAAAGAAGATTAAATCTTTTCGATCTGACCGTGGTGGTGAATATTATGGTAAATATGACGGTTCAGGCGAACAACGTCCAGGACCTTTTGCGCTTTTCCTACAGGAATGTGGAATTGATATACAATGCCTGGTACTCCCAGCATGAATGGTGTATCTGAGAGACGTAATAGGACTCTTATGGATATGGTAGGGTATGATTAGTCATTTCTACTTTACCCAGAGTCTCTGTGGGGTGAAGCGTTTAAAGACAGCAACTTATCTTCTCGATGGATTCCATCTAAAAGCAGTTGCTTAAAACACCTTTATGAACTTTTGGACTAGACGTTAAAGCCTAGTCTAAAGCATCTTCATGTTTGGGGATGTCCAGCATGAAGCAAGCTTTACAAGCCGAATGAAACAAAACTTGGACTCCAAAACCTATCAGCAGCTACTTTGTGTGGATATTCTGAGCGGTCTAGGGGTTCAAGTTTGTATTTATAATCCTACTTCCAGAACTTTTTTTTGAAACGAGAATTGCAACATTTTTTGAGGATGTTGATTTTGGAGGGAGAAATAAAGAAAGAAACATTGTCTTTAAAGAGGAACCAAGTAAGGATGATTCGGTTCTCATTCCTTTTGTTGTTTCTGATAGCGTACAGACTCCAGTTGCTCCTGTCACTATTCAAGATCCAATTCCAGACAATGCTATTCTTCCTTAAGAACAAATTCAACAACCTCAAGAATTAGAGTCTGTTCAAATGCCTTTGAGGAGATCTACTAGGGAGAGAAGAAGTGTATTCCAGATGATTATATAGTGTTTCTTCAGGAACATGAGGATACTGTAGAACATGATAGATGATGATCCAGTTAGTTTCTATCATGCCATGCAGAGTTCTAACTCTCATAAGTGGATTGAGGCAATGAACGAAGAGTATAAGTCTATGACAATCAAGTTTGGGATCTTGTTTCATGGGATCTTGTTCAATTACCTGAAGGAAAGAAACCCATTGGTTGCAAATGGATATTTAAAACCAAAAGGGATTCTCAAGGTAATGTGGAAAGATATAACGCACGTCTTGTAGCAAAAGGCTTTACTCAAAAGGAAGGGACTGACTATAAAGAAACCTTCTCTCCAGTTTCTTCGAAGGATTCTTTTAGGACAATCATGGACTTAGTTGCAAATCTTGATCTTGAGCTTCATCAAATAGATGTTAAGACTACGTTTCTCAATGGCAACATTGATGAAACAATATATATGGTGCAACCAGAAAATTTTGTAATTGGAGATCCAAAACATCTGGTATGCAAATTAAAGAAATCCATTTATGGACTCAAGCGAGCTTCTCGTCAATGGTACTTTAAGTTCAACTAAGTAATTGTCTCGTTTGGCTTTGAGGCAAATGTATTGAGGCAAATGCTGTTGAAATTGTGCATGTTTACCATAAGTTCAGTGGGAGTAGGTTTATCTTTTTTGGTCTTATATTGTGGAATGGACATACTTCTTGCTACTTAATTTGTAAAGTCTTGCTGCATGAAACCAAAGGTTGTCCTTTTAAAGCATTTTGAGATGAAAAATTCTAGGTGTGAGCTTCTTTTGTTTTATGGATTCAGATTACATCGAGACCGTTCTCAGGTATTCTTGGATTATCACAAAGAGCTTAATATTGATTAAAGTTGCTCAAGAGATTTTAGTATGCAGAATTCAGACCATTGGATACCCCTATTGCAAAAGGTGATAAATTTAGTAATCAACAATGTCCAAAGAGTGAACTTGAAATTTAGGAAATGCAAAAGGTTCCTTATACGTCAGCTATAGGAAGTCTTATGTATGTTAAAGTTTGTACTCGTCCAGACATTTCTTTTATAGTTGGCATGTTAGGTAGATATCTCAGCAATCTAGGAATGGATCATTGGAAAGCAGCCAAAAGAGCCATGAGATATCTTCAGAGGACTAAGGGACATATGCTCACATATAGGAGATCAGATCAGCTTGAGATCATTGGGTATACTGATTCTGATTTCGCTGGATACTGATTCTGATTTCGTTGGATGCCAAGACAGAAGAAAATCCACATCTGGCTATGTTTTTCTATTGGCTGGTGGTGCTATTTCTTGGAAGAGTGTGAAACAAACTCTAGTGGCAACCTCCACCATGTTGTAGCATCTTATGAGGCATCCAATCAAGCTATTTGGTTGAGAAACCTTGTCACTGGGCTGCGTGTAGTAGGTGGAATAGAAAGACCACTGAAGTTGTATTGTGACAGCAGGTCAGTCGTTTTATTCTCCAACAACAACAGGAGCTCTTCTCGATCAAAACACATTGACATTAAGTTCTTGGCTACGAAGGAGAGGGTACAGAGTGGACAGATATCCTTAGAGCATATTGGAACAAACTCTATGATTGCGGATCCGCTTACAAAGGCAGTGATACCGAAAGTTTTAGTGATACCGAAAGTTTTCCATGAGCACACCGCTCATATGGGTATCGTTTTGTTTGAGACTGTCTAGTTTTAGTGGGAGTCTGCTCTTTATGTATACATTATGGTTTTGAATGCTCTATTTTGTTTTGGATATGTTTTATCATGAAATTTTGTTGAGTACTCATTTTGGTTGATGGTTACACTCTGTATTATTATTATTGTTTGTATCTATTATTGTTTTTGCTTGATCTCAACTTTTGTGGTGCCAGTTGGAAACAGACATGATGATCCACATTGCATGTAGTTTTCATGCTTACCACTTCTCTAATGAATCATATGTCATTTAGGGTGGTATGGTAATTGTAGGTTAATGATGAACTTAAGTCATGAGATTCTGTCATGAGATCTATGGCGAATGTTTCTTCAGTTCTTTATCAATATAATTAATGGACGAGATTGTTTTTGGATACCTTGTATGACTGCGTTTGTTGAGCTCATTTTGGTGTATGTATTTTATTTAACATAATGTCGCCCAAGTGGGAGATTGTTGGATTTAATTTTCTATTGTGGGCTTAATATGTAAAATTAAATATGTACAGCAGTCTAATTATAAAGTCAATTTTAAATGCGGTCTTGATTGTGAATAATTGACTATTGAGGTATCAACTAATTATAGATATTAAGTGTAGAGACCATTATATAATTCCTATTTCTTTAAAGGACCGAAATAGGAATTGTACTAACTTACTACGCTACAGGTATATGAAGGTCGTGGTCCCCAAAGGTTGGAATACGATTTTAGTTTTACTTTCCTTTTCGTACTGCTTCCGCTAAATCGATTCTTCAATTCTCTAGAAGGCTGCAAACCTAATTCTATACATTCAAGATCGACGAACAACGAGTCAGGTACGCCAACCTTTTCTTATTCAAATCTATTTTGTTGAATCTAGAGTGGTTTGCACGATCTAGGTTATTGTGGAATTATTTGAGATTAATTTATAACACCAACCACTTCCTTTGGGAGACCCAGAACTTCATGAAATTATAGAGAAGAAGAAGCAGAGGCAGGTGAAAGGCGAATTTTGTTTGCTTGCAGCGATTGAAGCTCTTGGTGTTGCTGGCGGTGGTGATTTGCTAGAGGAGGCAAAAAAATTTTTCATTTTAAATCATCTTTAGTCCTTTTATTTATATTTTAAATAATTTTTATTTGGGTTTTAGTATGAGTTTGGATTTGTTTTTGTTTCTATGTTAATATTTTTACTGTGGTTGACTTTTGTTGGGTGGCATTTGTATGACATTTCAAGGGTATTTAGGTATTTTTATGTAAAATTAATTTTTTTAATGGAAAGGCTAAAAATTTAGATGGAGACATTCGGGACTCCAGAATAATTATTATAAATAGAGAGGAGGAAGTCATGTAATTTGTAAAAGTTTATAGACCCGAAAATAATTTACCCTTATTATTTTGCTAGGTTGCATGGACTCAGATGGGACACGATATGACACGTACACAAAATACGGTAATTTTAAAAAAAATAGGACAATATATTTAGGACAAGTTATATTAAAAATATATAATTTATTAAAAAATTAAATATATTTATTAAAAAATTAAATATTTATTAAAAAATTAAATATGTAAATAATTATTCAATATAAAATAATAAAAAATTAATTTTTTACTTCAACGTCATTAATTAAATCCACATCATCGTTAAATATTATCGTCTCCATCTCACTCATCTAAAGATAAATTGACAGTTTCAAAAATTCCAACACATTCAAAATATTCGAATTAATCTCTTGCAATGTTCTATATTTTTGTTTATTCAATATAATATTATAGGTTTTTCTTAATAGAAGTCAAAAATTACCATGAAAAAAATCTAATTTTTAAATTTGGCAATAAAATTATAAACGCTACATAATGATTTAAGGTTTTTTCATCTTATATATATCGTAATTTTTTATTTTAAGTATATATATATTTATCTAATTTATATTTATGACTCAATTTGAATTGTTTTGTTATTAAATTTATCTAAAAGTTTTATAAAATTTTTACAAGTATCTTAAAGTATCTTTGAAGTCTCTTAAATTAATAAAATTAAAATAAAATAGTTGTCCGAAGTGTCATGTCCGTCATAAATACGACACTAATATGCTAAACCTTTTAAAGTGTCTGTGCATTATAGATATTTTGAGTAACAACCAAATCTCCTAAATAATCTACCCGTAAATCTCCAATCTCCAATCTCCAATCCAGCCATAAAAATTAATATTCAAAAATCATTTTGCTCAGTGCGGATGGTATATCATTTTGCTTACTGAACCAAGAAGCCTCAACCCATCCTCAAATCGCTATCTTTAAGTAACCGATCAATTTTGTCACCCTTTTCCAATTATCGATTGAGGCCGACAAACTTGATATTATCAGCGTTGAAAGAGTCAATAAACGCAATGTCAAGAATAATAGTGGCTAAAGATTACGTTGAGGACTGCCAATTTGTTTGGATGAGATGAGTATCAGCGGCCAGATTCAGGAGATGTCGTGTAAACATGAGTTTCATTCGGGTTGTGTTGAAAAGTGGTTAGATATTCATGAGTCTATGCCTGATTTATTGGTCTGGGATGCCTATAGAAGAAGGCGGTGTCAGTAATGAAGACGAGCAACACTCAGGGAGAAGGCCCGACCATTGATTTTCTTGGATTAATATTAATGTTATAGACTCTATCAACTGGGACTTTGTCATCTGGTTTGGATCCTGGTTCAAAGAATCGGGATTCTAATGAGAGGTGAATATTGATCGTTCCTAATCTACGATGCAAGATTACCTCGTATGTTAAGTTTGATATCAAACTAGTCTGAAAAACTGGACTTCGTCTGTGGATATTTAAATATTATTCTATTAATTTTTGTAATTGATTATATTATTATGTTTAGTAAATTATTATGAATTATAAAATTTTAGGAAGAACAATCAAAATTCTATTTAGTATAATTCAACAATGGTAGATATTAAAGTGATTTGTAATAATAATAAAAAAAAAGTATGTCACTGTTTACAATAATACAACATTATAAATCTATAACTTAAATTGATTATTGATATATTTACTATACTTTTATATTATTTACTTATAAATTAATAAATTGAAGTTTAAAAAAATAATATTGAAATAAGACTTTATAAATTAATAAATTGAAGTTTAAAAAAATAATATTGAAATAAGACTTAGATTTTTTTTTTCTTTTGAACAATTTTTTTTTTTTTTGCCAAAACCAGAAAATAAGTCGAAAACAACATTGAAGAAATGAAAAAAAGTTAAAAAGAAAGAAAGTAATTATATTTATTATTTGATAATATGGAAAGTTACCCAAAATTCTTTGTATTATTGTATTTTTCTAACCGCTAAAACTTCGATGAAGTAATTATTAAAACTGTTTAGATTATATTTTTAAGCTTCATATATGGATGACACCGTTGCTTTCTCGTTGACCTAAAATACAAAAATTGCATAAAATATTAAATATTAAATTAATAATAAATTACCTTAAAAAAGAAAGGAAAAAAATAAAAAATAGTTTTTATCTTATTAATTAGAAAAAATTTAATTAAAATAAAATACAGTTGTAAAAAGTTACGATCATGTCAAAATATTATCTCCAACTTACCATATGACACTTTTGTCAATTCATGAATTAATTTTTAATCCACCTAAGATTATAAAAGTATTGGCAATTTATGTAACACTATCATCTATATTACTATCATACATTACCGAATTATTGTAACCGGAATTATTGTTAAACATATGGACTCTTAAACATAACTGGTTCTGTCTCAAATATATATATATATTATATATATATATTATATATTATACAATATATATATATATACACACACATATATAACTGTTGTATATGAGATAAATGCAATAATACCTTTATTCCGGCACGAAGCTTGTTTAGAATGAGAGTTGCTAGTGCTTCACTTTCATTATCCACAAAGAATCAACTACTTTCAACTTTGATTACAGCATGTAAATTTACAGTATTAAATCCTCAAATTGTAAAGTATATGAACAGAAGAAAATTTTACTGCCTCAACTGAAAGGAAAATTATTGCCTAGAACATCATCATAATGCCAATAATAACAAAGTGATAAAATACTACAAGCAAAATGCAAAGCAGAAACTGTACGTTGCTCCGATAAACACATGCTTTAATTTGATTCTTGAAGCGACTCTAATGCCATAACCACATCTTCCATGTCTGGTCTCCACTTCGGCTCATCATTTAAGCAATGAAGTGCAAGGTTAGCCAACTTTCGAGCCCTTTTAAGAAAGTGTTGGCTGTCAAGACGTGTGTCAAAAACTTCGAAAACTGTGCGTTTGTTTGTCAGGTAACGCTTTGCCCACTCCACTATGAACCCTGGCTCAGGTGGCATATTCGGGTCCAGAGCTCGTCTGCCGGATAAAATTTCTAGAAGTACAACTCCAAAGCTGTATACATCGCACTTTGCATTTAAACGGTCTGTTCAATATCAAAATTTAATAAGTGACCCTGTATACATCGCACTTTGCATTTAAACGGTCTGTTCAATATCAAAATTTAATAAGTGACCATATTCCATGATACAATACAACAATACTGTTGTATTATACTGCATAAACCATAGGCAAAGTACAGCCACAAACCAATAAGTTGGTCTAACAACCACATAATTAGTATTAGTATGGAGAGAATATTGGGAAAGGTTAATTATACTTGCAGTGCTTAAACTTTTTAATGGTTTTTATTTTGATGTCTGAACTAAAAAAATTTCTAATTGAATGTCTAAATTATTCAAAAGTAGCAGTCAAGTGCATTTGGTCGGATTAGTTTATTGGAAAATTAAAATAAACCATCTTATTACTTAATAAATGATATCAATCATAAACATCCAATCCATCTCCTTTTTTTTTTCCCCCTTTTTTTACTGTTTTATATCTCTTTCTAAAAAAGTCAAAAAATTTCTTCCAATTTTCTTTTAATTTCAAAATAATATAAGAGAGAGATAGAGTAATAAGAAAAATGAATATGATAATCTAAAATAAATAATAAAGCAAAATGATAGGGTAGATAGTTCATTTTGATTTTCCAGTAAGATTCCGACTAAATGCACTTAATTGTACAAAAATTATTAATTCATATACTAACTTCATTCTATAATACTTATCACATTTAAAAAAATAATTTATTCCAAAATACTTGTCACATTGGTGATTTCAAGGTGTAGTAAATGCTTTTTTTCATGTTTACCCTTTATATATGACCAATAATTATTACTTCAATTTAATGGATTTTTTAGAAAATTAGTATTAAATTAAAGATAATAGAGTCAATTTACTCAATAATTTATTGTAACTTGGACAAATTTAATGATTTTCTTAAGGGACGTGAAACTTCAAATGTGACAAGTATATTGTGAAAAAAGTGATCAGGTAATGTAGGTAAATTACATACTGAATCAAGCAGTATATGAGAAGCCTTAAAGTCCCCATGAATGAGATTCACATTAGCACTATGAAGAAATGCAAGCCCCTTTGCAGCACCAAGAGCAACTTTCATGCGCATGTCCCAAGAAAGTGGCGCAGACCCCACTATATCAAGATTCGCTTAACGTTTGAGCATGATTATGCATAAACAAAAAGCAGTAGTCAAGTTAATACAAATAAGATAACATGGAACTCACTCTCGAATAAATGCTTTTCCAAGCTGCCACAAGGCATAAACTCACAAACCAAAAGCCGAAGGTCATCCTCAAAGCAGTAACCAATCAACTTAACAAGATTGGGATGCTGCAATTTTTCAAGATAGTTGATCTCTGCCTTCATGTCCAAAGAACACTACAGTCAACTATTTTTAGCTCATCTCAATCTTTTAAAATTTAAACACACTAGGCATGAAAAAGGGTCAAAAATATAATCATTTCACTTATACTAAATATTATGAACTTTTTAGATATCCTAAATTCCTAATGGGCAATGGCTATTTCTATGAATTGAGCACTCCTACCGGTGCAAAGATAGCAAGGCATTTAAAGTACATGGGAAGAACTGGATTCACATTTCATATAAATCTTGTATTGCCAAATTCCCCTAATTGTGAGAGAAGTATGAACTCCCTCTAATTAAGGACCTCAACCGAATAAATAGGCCCCTGAATTGAAAGTAAAAATTTATCATAAATAGCTGGAAAAAACAATTAAGAAATTGAAACCATAAAACTGACCAACGAATCCTGCTGACCAAGGAAGCTTTCATGGTTAAGCCTCTTCACAGCAATGTCCATGCCATCAATCCACCCTTTGAAAACTAACCCAGAACCATATCTACTCCTTACATTTGTTGATTCGAAGTTTGAAGTGGCGGTCTTCAGTTCACTAAAGCTAAAGTTCCTTAAATTTGGTGACTGCAATATCTCAAAATCAAAACCAAGATTCTTCCCATCTCTTCCGACATTTCTTGAATTCAATTCTACAAGACAATAAATTAATGAAATAAAAATTGTTTAAAAGGAAACTCTAAAAATATTATCCTTCTAAAGGAAACTCTAAAAATATTATCCTTTTCTTCATTGCCTAATACTAACTTCTCATGCTTAGAATAATCAATTTTTGTCAAATAGGTACTGAAGAGCAGAATATCAATAATGATAACATAATCTCTCTAAAAATATTATCCTTCTCATTGCCTAATTACTAACTCTCATGCTAGAATAATCAATTTTTGTCAAATAGGTACTGAAGAGCAGAATATCAATATGATACATAATCTCAAAGAATATCTTCATAATTTAAATTATATAAACACACTTTTCCTCAGACACCAATACTCCAAATCATCACCAAAGACTGACAAATTTTCACAAATTCTGATTGAATCCAAGGAAAATTATCAAATAATCAACCATAGAAATACATACCTTAGAAATTTATCTTGAAATTTACAAAAAGTAAAAATACATCTAAAAATTTAAATTTCTTGTCAAGAACATTAAGTGTATTCGTGAAAGCCATAGCAACAGCAAACATTTAGAGTGACTAATACCGGGGAAAAGACAAAAAGAAGCATCTTTAGGGTAAAAATTAAGAAAAAGGCGACTGATTTCAATCTCAATTAAGGAAAACCAGTAACAGCTAATTGTGAAAACACATAAAAACTTAAGCACTACAACATAAAAGAATAAATGGGTACCTGTGCTACGATTAGAACCCTTGATTCCGTTGCTAACACAAAGTCCCATTCAATCAGACACCTCAACTCCTCTCCGCAGAAATTCTAAAACCCAAAAATTAAAAAATAAAAAATCGAACAAAGAAAAAGAGCAATCTAGTTCCAAGAAATCCCTTTTTCTTTCTTAAAATTTGGCAGCAAATATTATAACAAGAAAAAGAAAGGTTAAAAAAACTACTTTGAGCAACTCACTGGAGGCGGACTTGCTGTTTCGCGATGATCAGTTGCCCAATAACAACAAGGAGTCGGCCGTCAATACTTTAGTTCAGGGTGCTTGCTGTCATACCTTCGAGAAAAATCAAGTGAATCTTACTTGGTTTTACTGGCTATATTTGTATTTAAGTATAGATATAATTATATCTTTAGTGCATAAGTGAAAAACGCTAGCAATCGAGGCATGGACAGTTTAAAATTTGCAATTAAAATTGAATATACAATAGTAGGGCTCACTTTTTTTCCACACGTGACAGATTATGAGGACAAAAAAAAAAAAAAATTAAAATGTCCAAATGAGCCACATGTGATGTGAACTTTATGGGAATTGTCTTTTAACTTTCATTTATTATTTGGAAAAATTATTTTAAGTCAAAATATATGACTTCATCTTGCAGTTTATATTAATTATTCCGGAATCCTTGGTTTTACTATCATACATTACCAAATTATTATAAAAGCCTTTGTAAAAATAATTAAATATGTTTAATGGGAATCCTTCAACGTAAATGTCCTCTTGTTAGATAAATTGTTAGTCATTTGATAAACGAAAAATTTTAATTAAACACTTCATTTTTCACATAAAAACATGTACATTAAATTAATATCCCATGATTAAAATTTTAATTGAGAGATATTTTACTTAATTGAGAGAGAAAAAGAGAAAAAGAATCATTTATGTAGTATTGAATGTAATTTTTTATGGTCAATGTACTTAATTATCTATGTATATTTATTTAAAATTTAAGAATAAATCTAAAAATAAAAGTATATATATATATATATATATATATTATTATAATATAATATATATATATATATATATCAAAATGGGAGGATCTTCTAGTTCCTGACAACAACCATAGAGATACCGTGTGACGTGAAACAACAATCACAAATTAACCATATGAATATCATAAAAAGGCATCATTCTTTGTAAATTATGTAGCACTTACACATTAATAACCTGTTCATCTCCTGGAACCTGTTCAAACAAAGAGAAATAATAACCCTCGTTAGTCAAAATATGCAACAAAAAAAATCGTGGATAGTTCATATTTCTGAGGGATGAGAGATACACCGCACGCTGCTGATCCACATAGAAAAGTTGCATGTTCCCTTTAACTAATTGTTCCCTCTGCAAATATAGATTAGAAAAACCATTAAAATTAAATTTAATAAAAAAATCCGTATTTAAAAGTTAAAACAACTCAAAATATTTAAAAATTAAAGTTAGATCAGGTTAGACGATAAAATTTGAGTAGGTTATATAATTAGATTAAATTAGATTTTAAAAAAGTTAATAATTATCGGTATCATATACTACATACTAAATTGAAACAACCAATCAAAAGACAAAAAAATAAAGAAAAAATTTAAAATTCTCTAAACAAGAAAAATTACTTGCAAACAACACAAGACTATTTTCATCACATCTAATAAATTTGAACTTGATCAATGTGGTGATGACGATGAAATTATAAAGTATATGTATGTTTTCTTTTGTCAAGGGAGATGACAGTATTTCTTAACTTATTTCAAATTAGGACAAACTTTAATGAAATTTTTTTTATGTTTTTAATCTTTATTGGATTTATGCCAATATTTTAAATTATTCATTCAAAATGAATTCAATAATAATTGACATTTATAAAAATTATTTTAAAACCTACTAAAATATTTCTAGAAAATAAAAAATTCAAGATTAATTATAAAATAAAAAATTCAAGATTAATTATAAACTTGATTTATGTATGTATATGTTAATATATTGATCCTTTTGCAAGAATCTACGAAAAAATATTATTTTTTTATTTTATTTTTTTGGAAAATAGTAATTATAATATATTTGATACTTGAATTATTAAAAGTATTTATTTGTTATAATAAAAATAGTATTTTTATTTTCAAACATCATGTAACATTGGCACGCGAAGCTCAGAAAAACAGCTAGTATTTTATAATTTAAGTTTCTTTTACTGAATTTAATCAATTAAATTTTTCATAAAGCTGTGTATAGGGTAAATTACTTTTAATTTTTATAGTTTGGTGAAATTTACAAATTAAGACCTCTATTTTTAAAATATTAATTAAAATAAACTTTTTATTTGGTTGTCATTCAATTAGATAATCTTTCTTTTTTAGATTTTACAATTTTTTAATCAACTAAAGAAATCCCTTTTTATTTCAATTTACTTTTAAGGGGAAGAAATCAAATAAAAATTGTTCAAGTTTTATCTAATTAATTTTTAATCTTAAACATATAAATTGGGTTATTTTAATGAGCATTATATACTTTATGAATTAAGGATTAATGACGTTTTAATTAGCGTTTGATTTCCACCATTGAGTTTTATTGCACATTTTTTTTTAGGTTTGTTTAGTTAGTTATTATTCAGTCAACTGTTTATCTTTTTTTTTTTTCATTAACTTGATTATTATAATTAAATTATTAAAATAAAAATTCAAATAAAAAATATTTTGCATGAGCTTTTAATAAACTTTTGGCATTTAGATATTTTAAATTGTTTAAATAGCTTATATGAAACATAATTGATTATTTAACAATCTATTTGATTTCCCACTGCTTTATGCTAAATGCACATTTTCTTGGACTAAATGGTTTTTATAATTCTATTGGTGGTAAAAAGCTATTGTTAAAAATTTTAAATTTCTTCCATATGTTGTATATATGATTTTGAGATTTGTTTTCCTTTTTGCCTAATCATATTCTTTAAAGGTTGTGTTTCATTTTAAAGGTTGTGTTTCATTTTGTTTAGTAGTTTTGTTATTTTCTCATTCGTAAAATTTATTTTTATTTTCTGTGCTTGTTTTGAAATTTTTTTTTTTTCCTTTGATACTTGTACGAGGTATGTAGTCCCGTGTCCATTTTAATGGTTCAGAAACACGATTAATTCCCAATCGCTCTCGGAGACAAAGGGGCTGGTCCGGGAGAGTTTGCATTGCGGAAGATTGAATCCATGATCTAAGCCGTGATGATCAATCATGCAAGAGTTTTTAATGCAAAAGTTCTTTGCTACTGAACTACCCATTCGGGTTTGTTTTGTAATTTTATTGTTTCATGGGAGAAAAATTTGATGCATTCAACTGTTAGAAAAATTGAAGATAGATTTTGAGCATTTGAGTTTATTCATGAGCAGATTGGTTCCAATATCCATGAACATTTGATGACAGAAGCCAAAATTGAAGTAAGAGAAGCATATCCATGTCATACAACCTTTGTCTTGAAACATTTTCACTTTCAACAATCCTTACTAAATTACATACCATTCTGCTCTACAAAAAGGTAGAAAACAAAAATAAAAACAAAAACAATTTTAATTCGCCGTTTCTTCTCGAAAAATAAAATATTTTTTTTTCTTGAAAAATATTTGGAAAGAAGTATTTGAGAATGGAAGAAGTATCTCAATTCAAACTTCATATTGGTTGATTTTTTATCTAAAGTTGCAAGAAGTTGTAGGGAAATAGATGAAAAATGCGGAAAACTAATTTTTCAAAATTTGTTTTATGATGTATTAAATACATACTATTAACCTCAAATTGTAAAGTGTATGAACAGAATACTGTAAAAAAATTTTACTGCCTTAACTGAAAGGAAAATTATTGCCTAGAACATCGTCATAATACCAATAATAACAAAGTGATAAAATACTACAAGCAAAATGCAAAGCAGAAACTGTACATTGCTAAATGCAAAGCAGAAACTGTACATTGCTCCGATAAACACATGCTTTAATTTGATTCTTGAAGCGACTCTAATGCCATAACCACATCTTCCATGTCTGGTCTGAACTTCGGCTCATCATTTAAGCAATGAAGTGCAAGGTTAGCCAACTTTCGAGCCCTTTTAAGAAAGAAGCGTTGACCGTCAAGACGTCTGTCTAAAACTACGGAAATTCCGTATTTGTTTACCCGCTTCACTAAGTACTCTTGCGCAGGTGTCCCAGTACTCTCTATAGCTCGTCTGCCGGAAAAAATTTCTAGAAGTACAACTCCAAAGCTGTATACATCACACTTTGCATTTAAACGGCCTGTTCAATATCAAAATTTAATAAGTGACCAGAATCCATGATACAATACAACAATATTGTTGTATTATACTGCATAAACTATTGTTGTATTATACTGCATAAACCATAGGCAAAGTAGAGCCACAACCCAATGAGTTGGTCTAACAACCACATAATTAGTATTAGTATGGAGAGAATATTGCGAAAGGTTAATTATACTCGCAGTGCTTAAACTTTTTAATGGTTTTTATTTTGATGTCTGAACTAAAAAAATTTCTAATTGAATGTCTGAATTATTCAAAAGTAGCAATCATAAATGTCTGAATTATCCAAAAGTAGCAATCAAGTGAATTATCGGAAAATTAAAATAACCATCTTATTACTTAATAAATGATATCAATCATAAACATTCAATCCATCTAATCCATCTCTTTTTTTTTTTTTTTTCCTTTTTTTACTATTTTATATCTCTTTCTAAAAAAGTCAAAAAAATTTCTTTCAGTTTTCTTTCAATTTCAAAATAATATAAGAGAGATAGAGAGAGAGTAATAAGAAGAAGGAATATGATAATCTTAAAAAAATCAATAAAACAAAATCATAGGGTAATAGTTCATTTTGATTTTCCTTTAAGATTCAAACTAAATGCACTTAATTGTGCAAACATTATTAATTCATATACTACCTCTGTTCCATAATACTTATCACATTTAAAAAAATAGTTTGTTTTAAAATACTTGTCAATACTTGTCATGTTTGTGATTTCAAGATGTAATAAATACTTTTTTCTATGTTCACTCTTTGTATATGACCAATAATTATTACTTCAATTTAATGATCTTTTTAGAGAATTAGTATTAAATTAAGGATAATACAGTCAATTTACTTAATAATTTATTGTAACTTAGACAGATTTAATGATTTTATTAAGAGACCTGAAACTTCAAACGTGACAAGTATTATGGAACAAAGGTAGTACTTAATTCCAAATTTTTCCTACTTAGCCATTAAAAAAAAAAAAAAAAAAAAAAAAAAAAAAAAAAAAAAAAAAAAAAAAAAAAAAAAAAAAAAAAAAAAAAAAAAAAAAAAAAAAAAAAAAAAAAACTTAATAACTACATATATTATTAACCCTATTTTGAACTATGCTGTGAGACTTAGAGGTTGAGTAACACAAATATATTATTAAAAATAAAGTTTCTCTGATCAGGTTAGACTTGATTGTTCTCCTCACAAACTTTAACGTGAAGGAATGGTGGGCAATTTTGCTAATATGGTGAGTGTTTTGATACAAGGCCGACTATCCTTTACCCTCTACACTATAACCTGCGAATTTTAGACAAATTTTGATCCTTCATTAACCTTCATAAAATAAAAAAAAAGGATTCACTTGCAAATATTTCAATGGTAATGCCTCAAAAGAATCGATGATATGCAGTTTTTACTCACAATATCTCTCCATCAACGGAAGCTTTCACTCGTGCTCGTCCTCTCTAACACCCCTTTGCCTTGCGCAGTCTCAGATTATATTTCCTAGGATTAGGGATATGTTTAACACTTCTAATGCTCAAACAAGTGAAGAATAAATTGCTCAAACATGACATTTGTAGTGCATAGAGAAAATGGTAAAAATAAGTACATTGAACCAGAAAATTGAAGCATATCAAGCAAGCTAATATCAATCAGAGTTACGAGAAGCCACAAATGAAAATGATACCTGTGGTTAGACGCTCTGGTGCAGCATATCCAGTAGTACCCCTGAAAGGACTACTGACGTAACTCTCATCATCAGTTGGCCCATCCCTAGCTAAAGCAAAACCAGAAAGCTTTGCATTGAAGTTCTACAAATATGGAGCAAATGTAGCAGGTAGGTCAACAAATGCAGATATACTCAACTAATTGTTAGTCCTAAATTCAAATATATTGTGAAAAAAAAGTTTGATCAGGTAATGTAGGTAAATTACATACTGAATCAAGCAGTATATGAGGAAGTCTTAAAGTCCCCATGAATGACATTCACATCAGCACTATGAAGAAATGCAAGCCCCTTTTGCAGCACCGAGAGCAACTTTCATGCGAATGTCCCAAGAATGTATCCAGACCCCCTATATTCAAGATTTCGCTTAACGTTTGAGCATGTTTATGCATACTAAAAGCAGTAGTCGAGTATTAATTACAAATAGATAACATGGAACTCACAACCCAATAACCACTGTTCCAACGCTGCCATAAGCATAAACTCAACAACCGGAAAGCTGATGGTCATCCTCAAAAGCAAGTAACATCAACTTAACAAGATAGGAATGCTGCAATTATTTCCAAGATAGTGATCCTGCCTTCATGTCCAAAAGAACGCTACAATTCAACTATTTTTAGCTCATCTTCAAGTCTTTTAAAAAATTTAACACACTGGGCACGGAAAAGGGGTCTAAAATATAATCATTTTACTGATACTAAATATTGTTGAACTTTTAGATATCCTTAAATTCCAATGGGCAATGGCCTATTTCTATGGATTGAGCACTACTATCGGTGTAAAGTATAGCCATGCATTTAACGTAAATGAGAAGAAACTGGATTCACATTCATAAATATATCTTGTATTGCCAAGGGTTCCCTCTTAATGAGAGGAGAAGTATGAACTCCTCTAATTTTAAGGACCTCAACCGAGTAAGTAACCCCTGAATTTGAAAAGAAAAAATTTATCATAAATAGCTGGAAAAACCAATTAAGAAATTGAAAACCATAAAAACTGACCAACCATCCTCTGACCAAGGAACTTTGGTTAAACCCCCTCACACAATCGGCCCATGCATTTTCAATACGCCCAAGAAAAACTTGCCCAAAAGCATCTACACCCAGTACGTTGTCTGATCGGAAGTTCTATGGGCATATTCAGTTCAATGAAGCTAAAGTTCTTTAAATTTTGTGACTTGCATATTCTCAAACTCAAAACCAAGATTCTTCCATCTCTTCTGGACATTTCTTGAAATTCAATTCTACAAGACAATAAATTAATTTCTTGAATTCAATTCTACAAGACAATAAATTAATGAAATAAAAATTGTCTAAAAGGAAACTCTAAAAATATTATCCTTCTCATTGCCTAATTACTAACTCTCATACTAGAATAATCAATTTTTGTCAAATAGGTCCCGAAGAGCAGAATATCAATATGATACATAATCTCAAAGAATATCTTCATAATTTAAATTATATAAACACACTTTTCCTCAGACACCAATACTCTAAATCATCACCAAAGACTGACAAACTTTCACAAATTCTGATTGAATCCAAGGGAAATTATCAAATAACCAACTATAGAAGTACATACCTTAGAAATTTATCTTCAAATTTACAGAAAGTAACAATACATCTAAAAATTTAAATTTCTTGTCAAGAACATTAAGTGTATTCGTGAAAGCCATAGCAACAGCAAACATAGAGAGTGACTAATACCGAGGGAAAGACAAAAAGAACAGCTCAAGCATCTTTAGGGTAAAAATTAAGAAGAAGGCGACTGATTTCAATCTCAATCAAGGAAAAGCAGTAACAGCTAATTGTGAAAACACATACAAACTTAAACACTAAAACATAAAAGAATAAATGGGTAACTGTGCTACGAGAATAACCCTTGATTCCGTTGCTAACACAAAGCCCCATTTAATCAGACACCTCAACTCCTCTCCGTAGAAATTCTAAAACCCAAAAATTAAAAAAAAAAAAATGGAACAAAGAAAAAGAGCAATCTTGTTCCAATAGATATAATTATATCTTTAGTGCATAAATGAAAAACGCTAGTAATCGAGGCATGGACAGTTTAAATTTGCAATTAAAATTGAATACACAATAGTAGGCCTCACGTTTTTTTCCACACGCGACAGATGATGAGGACAAAGAAAATTTTAAAATATCCAAATGAGCCAAATGTGACGTGAACTTCATGGGAATTGTCTTTTAACTTTCATTTATTATTTGGAAAAATTATTTTTAAGTCCTTGATTTTACAAAATATATGACTTCATCTTGCAGTTTATAATAATTATTCCGGAATCCTTGGTTTTACTATTATAAATTACCAAATTATTGTAAAAGCCTTTGTAAAAATAATTAAATATGTTTAATGGAAATCCTTCAACGCGAATGTCCTCTTGTTAGATAAATTGTTAGTCATTTGATAAACGAAAAATTTTAATTAAACACTTTATTTTTCACATAAAAGCATGTACATTAAATTAATATCCCATGATTAAAATTTTAATTGAGAGAAATTTCACTTAATTGAGAGAGAAAAAGAGAAAGAATCATTTATGTAGTATTGAAATATGTTCATCTCCTGTTCATTAATAACCTGTTCATCTCCTGGAACCTGTTCAAACAAAGAGAAATAATAACTCTCATTAATCAAAATATGCAACACAAAAAATCGTGGATAGTTTCATATTTCTGAGGGATGAGAGATACACCGCACGTTGCTGATCCACATAGAATAGTTGCATGTTCCCTTTAACTAATTGTTCCCTCTGTAAATATAGCTTAGAAAAACCATTAAAATTAAATTTAATAAAAAAATCGGTATTTAAAAGTTAAAACAACTCATATATTTAAAAATTAAAGTTGGAGTGGGTTAGATGATTAGATTAGATTTTTAAAAAGTTGATAATTATCGATACTATATACTAAATATTAAATTGAAACAACCGATCAAAATAAAAAAAATAAAGGAAAAATTTAAAATTTTCTAAAGAAAGAAAAATTAAATGCTTAACAGAGAGAAGGGCTTGAATTTTTTTTTCAGCTTCCATATATATATATATATATTAAAGATGCATTATTTTATTCTTTTTATATAGAGAGATTTTAGTTATTGTATCAGATTTTATTATTATTATTGGAAAAGATCGTTTGATTGTTCTCCAAAATATTATTATTTTTTGAATGGTAGTGAAATAAATTGACTGAGAAATCCATTTTGGCCACTATTTTGGCCACTACATGCTGGATCGGAGACCTGTGATTAACAGGGTAGGTTGTTTATGTGATGTAGTTGTTGGGCAATAATAAATGAAAGGTGAAAAAAAAAAAAAAAAAAAGAGCATTTTCATTAAAAAAGCTCCCACCACCCTAATCATCTCCCTCATTCTTTTTTTTTTTATTTCACCTTCTTCAAATTTATTATTTTGCCCAAAAACTACATCACTTGATAGTATTAACCTAACCCTTGGTTAATCACAGGTCCCGATAAAAAAAAAAAAAAAAAGAGACAATTTTCATAAAGCCCACATCAGTTTTGGTTAATTTGGACCTCATTTTGTTCTCATCAGGGATGATCATAGATCGGATTCGGATCGAATTATATAAAATTTACATTCGATCCACAAAAATATTTATATATCTATGTTTATATAGGCTCCGTTGGGATTCAGATTAGATCAAATATCGAAGCGGGTTGGTTCGGATCGAATATTATCCGTTTTTATTATGTTTAAAATAAAAATAAAATAAGAATTTAATAAAAATTCATATTATTTATTGTGCTTGAAAATAAAAAAAATTCTTAACAATAATTGAAATATTGTATACTATAACAATTAGAAGAGACTTTAAAAATTATTAAGTGCAAAAGAAATCATGTTAGTCGTCGTAATGTTTGACTTATATTCTTTTGTTTGAAGTAGAGATTAAAAAAAATGTGAAAATAGTGAAGAGTTGGAGACAATAATTTAAAATATAAATGGAAAACAAAGAAGGAAGAAAAAAAAAAAGATAACTGCGCATCTATAATTATAGTCAGCCATTTTAGAAATATAAGAAAAAAATAAAATTATTTTTCACTGATCGAATTCAATCTATATCCGTGCAAATTTTATTTTTAAAATCTTTATCCGATTCACCACTATTCGGATCAGATTTTATCTACTCCATTCGGATCGGAGAGAATATCCAACGAATCGGATCATTTGATTATCTCTAGTCTTCTTAGCTGCCATGTTTAAAAAAAAAAAGGGTGTCCCACGATTGCACGTTCACTTTTTTTAATTTGCCAAATTAGTCGAAAACACCTAATTATAAATTTTAAAAAATTGATATACTCAGTCAATACAAAATTCATAAAAATATAATTATTCCTTAAATATATCACAAAATATCGATAATAGGATCTTATTATAAATAGTCAATAGACCTACCAATCGACAACTTTTACGAAAAAAGTCAAAAAATAAAAACATTTTATAAATAGTTAAACTAAATGCACTTATGTGTTGACATCAATTTAACCAATTAAGCAATAGAAGTTCCGCGCTCCGTCCATTGAATGAATCCGACTAGTTTTGCATTAATTTCCGGGTTCAATAAAGTCCGATCCAAAATTCACGTGCGTAACTTCAACATCCCGTGCTGCGGGCCCCACTTATAGTAAGTATCCTCCACAATTTTCCTATTATGGCATTTTGGAGAATCTTTCAAAAGGCGATCCCCTTTATATCCCCCTCCCACTAAAACTATATAAACCCCCACCCTTCCCAGAATAAATAAAAAGAAAAAAAAGAATCAAATCAATCGAAAAGCACTTTCTCAGATATTTTTCACTCTTCTCTGCTTCTTCTTCTTCATCAGATGAATTGCCTTCATTATTTCCCAAGGTCATTATAATTATATCCTCATAATTTGTTTATTTTTCCTTAAATTTGAACAACTGTGTAATTTACTGTTGGAATTTCAGATCCTCTGCTTTGCCTCTGCAAGGCTTCAAAGGGCACCAAACAAAGCTTTCTTCTCCTCCTCCTTTTTCTGTTCCTGTTAATATGGTGGTGATATCCTCTTACCTTAGTTTTTATTCAATTCTTGTGTTTTTATGTGTATATACATTTAGTTTTATTTAGCTTTATTGAAAAGTTGATTACTGATTTTACGCAGGCAATGAAGAATTTTAATGATCTGTATCGAAGCTTGGCTGTAAAGGTAGCTTTTGAACAATCTGGAGATTTTGAATTTGTTTTGGAATTTCTATCTCTGTTGTTTGATTCTCATTTCTCACTTTTTTTAGATGGATTATGTGCTGTTATTTTCAAGCAGTGAAAACTAGATACCCTGAAGTAGTTAATTTTTTCCCCATTATTCTCTTTTCAGTAAATATCTTACTTTATTAGATTTTCTGGAATATTTTCGCTTTTGTTTGTTCTATTCCATAACCTTTTCTTAGAAAATGTTTATGTTTCTTTAAATTTTCCATCATAATCAACCAATGTAGATTTTTCTGCACTGGATTTGACATAAGAGTGCTAATTCTTTTAACTGGTCTGTTGGTTGTTTTAATGAAAAAAAATGGTTATATAGATGCTGCCATGATTGGAAATCCTACATGATTACAATTTTGTTTTGATCAGTTGGTAGGCAATTATGGTAATTAAAGCAGCTGTTTTTTTTTCTGTTTTCTTTTCCGTGGAAAAAATTTATTTGAAGAAATCAGTGGCCGTTCCACTTCAATAAATCTGCATCTTTTCTAAGAAAAGATTATTTGATGTTGTTGTTTGTAGGCAATTTCTGGTTCTTTGCATCTTTTCTAAGAAAAGATTATTTGACGTTGTTGTTTGTAGGCAATTTCTGGTTCTTCAGCTAGTGCAGACACAAGTGGTGCTGATCTGAAGGAGGACACGGAAAAATCTGAGACATATAGCCATAACATGACAGAAGCTATGGGTGCTGGTAATTCCAAAATTCCCTAGGTCCCTTTTTAAGTGCGAGGAATTGGTGGGTCAAATGTGTTCTATTCTTGGGGTATGCATCTGAATGATTTTTTTTTTTTTAATGCTTGTGGTTCTGTAAATGTTTCATGTGATCAAAGAAAAGTTACTGTTTGAGAGAGGGGATACTACTCAGGCCTTCATGGTTTTTTTCTGTGTCAACAAATGCATGAGATTAATATTTATATGGTTTGTTTCTCAATATTTATATGGTTTAAGTTGATAGTTATGCTTTTCAAGACTTCTCATTTGAAATGTATCATCATTTTTTTTTTTCTTTAACACTACTAATCATTTGTCCTATTTTGTTTTAGTACAGTTTTGACCTATGGGCATGAACTAGGAATGAACTGCAACTTCATTTCTCCAGATTTAATTGTAGGATCATGCCTGCAGGTGATTATTTTTCAATAAATTATGAATTAATCTTTTCGCTCATGATTATCTCTTATTTTTCTATTTTGATTTCTTATTTATTTCCTAATTGCTAGACTCCTGAAGATGTTTAAGTTCCTAATTGCTAGACTCCTGAAGATGTTGACAAGCTTCGAGAAGTAGGAGTGAAAACCATATATTGCTTGCAGCAGGACCCAAACTTGGAGTATCCCAAATGACCGTCCTTAAGTTCCATTTGAGATTAGACTTGCCACAGAAAAAAAGAACACTAAGTTTGCTTCCTTTTATATGGTCTCTGTTTGGTTGATATGTAACTGTTGGAAATTTGAGTCCTCAAGAATTTTTAGCATGTGATAAAATAGTATACCTTTACTATTATACCCAGATATTTTGGGGTAGATATCAATGCCATTCGAGAATATGCCAAGAAATGCAATGACAGTCAACACTTGCGTGCAGAGATAAGGCAGGTCATGACAACACCTTGTTTTTCATTCCAATTGTGATATTCTTCTTTAAGTTTTTCCACAACCACTTGACTAAATCAATAAGCAAGGATAAAATTAGCAGATAGTAAACTCATTTCTACAGTTAAAACTTTTTTCCACTGTAAAATTGGTGATGATATTAAAACTTTTTTCAGCTGAAAAATTGGTAATGATTTATTTATTTTGTATTTTTATTTTTATCAAATTTGAGTTATTGTTGTTATCACTTCTTGCCACCTTTTGGGACTTTGTTAGCAGTGGTAATTCATTTTCCACCTTTTTAGTCTTATTAAGTTCTAGTGTTCATTGTTCTCCCATTCCTTTGTTCTATTGTGAAATTACTCTTTAAATTATTCTTCCTACTCAGTTGAATTTCTGATCAATTAATTTAAGTTACCATTCAATTAATTATTAAGTAATTTAAGTTACCATGCTAAAGAGCACAATGGTGGTGTGTGCATGGATATACATGTGCATCTCTTTTTCTGTAGAGTGCAAATTTTTACTTGATACAGGACCTCTAATGCAGTAACTAATATTGGATATGGCAGGGACTTTGATGCATTTGATTTACGGATACGGCTTCCACAGTGGTTAGTAAATTGTACAAAGCAATAAACCGAAATGGAAGTGTGACATATATACATTGCACAGCTGGACTAGGAAGAGCTCCGGCTGTTGCAGTATGCATTTCAGTTTTCTTTGTGAAAAATGTTGTAGTTTGCCTAATACTTTTAGCCAATATCTTTTGATTACTTGCTCCTTATGACCAACTATTAGGTCTTATCTGAGTGCTATAAGGTTAAATTTCACATGTTCTGACTTTTTCATGGCATAGTTGATTCATTTCTCCTTGATAATGAACTGAGTGCTTGTTATGAATCACAGGTGGCATACGTGTTCTGGGTTCAGGGCTACAAACTTGGTGATGCTCATGATTTGCTTCTGGTAACTTTTTAATTTCTTTCCTTTAAACTAGTTTTTAACTTCAATGAAGGTGACATGTATAATGTATTGGTAACATCCTAAAGCAATTACAAATATCCGGGAATATTAGATTTTAATACTAAATGTTACTCTGAAGCAGATGATTTCTAATTAAATTTATTGTAACATCTTGTTCAATAAGTTTTCTGTGTCCTGTAATTAGCTTGTAATAATTGGCGTTGGTTGCGTACTTCAATTTGCAATGTGAGATACACTATTGCAGAACACTCTGAAATCTTGTTGATGTCAAAATATCCGGTATTTAAAACAATGGTCTATCTTTGGTGATGGCAGCTTATGTGGTGGTTGTCGTTCTTTTCTTGCTTACTAATTGAGATATCAGTTCACATGTTATACCAGTTTTAAATTTGGATGAGATTATATAATAAACTATTGCCAGAGTTCCCATTTGTGCATTTTCACGACTTGGTATTTATGAAGATAGTGACGAAGAGGATTGAGTCAATTAAATGAGAGAGAACTGTTGTACAGAGAAGCTAATTGGCATCTTAGTTAGCTTATTATTGTTTTTTTTTTTTCTTGCAGAACAAGCGCCCATGCTTCCCTAAGATAGATGCTATAAAAAGTGCGACTGCTGACATAGTGAGTTGTGAAATCCTTGAATATTGTTGTCCTTTTGCACATTTGATCTCTCTCTCTCTCTCTCTCTCTGTCTCTCATCTCTCATCCATTATCATCTCTCTCATTCTCACTTTGGTTCATTTTAGAGACATTCATGACAGACCTTTTCTATAAGAGAGAGAAAAAAAAAAAAAAAAAAAAAAACTTTATACAGCTTGTAATTGTGATTGTTTTTAATCAGCCGCACATATCATACTTGAAATGCATTATTTGTTAGGTGAGGTGTCTGAAAGGGCCTTCATATTTCAAGTTGATGCCAAACTTCACCAGTTACACATGTATTACATCATAATTTGTTGTTCCATTTTGTTTGCGAACCTAACTTTCAGTGAGTTTGAGACAAGTAGGTTTCGTACATCACACAGTAGTTGGGCAGTTGTGATTCACATTTTTCCTCATGCTCTAATTCTTCATTTGGCTAATTATGCGGGAGTTAGCAAAGCTTAAGGAAAATGTTTCTTCTGAAAGAATTTCAGCAGTGGAGATGGGGGCAACTTAGAGGATAATCTATGAAACTTGGGACAAATGGATATTCCTTCACATGGAGGATGCAAAATTTATCTTAATCTTATTTTTTCATGAAATTTTCATAAAAAAATAAGCCTCATTTTCCTAAAAGTATTTCAATAAATAAGCATAATTCCCAGTCATTTCTTTATGGTAACTTTATTGTCCAGGCAAAATGCTATATATTTGTTGTTTACTATTTTGCCATTTTGATATTTCCAATAGTTTCATTTGTTACGGGTGCATAACTGAGTTGGTTCAAGAATAAGAAATGAGAGCCAGTGCAAAAGCAAATGCTGATGGATTTAGAGAGATCCATGTGAGAGCCAGTGCAAAAGCAAATGCTGATGGATTTAGAGAGATCCATGTAGCCTATTCAGTGACTGATCAATTATGGGAGTTCTCTATGGAAAAAAAAAAAAAAAGAAACTTTAGTAGGAGAAATAACTTGATGATTTCATCTAACTGCTTTGTTCTCCTCGCAAGCTTTATGATGTAACCATTTCTGCCTTGATTTTTACACAATACAAACTGATTTATCGCATTTCTCTTATTGAAAGCTGACAGGTCACAGAAAGAAGCTTGTTACTCTGACATGGAAAGATGACAACTGCTCTACAGTGGAAGTTTCTGGGCTTGATATTGGATGGGGCCAGGTAATGTTGTTGTATGAATTCACTTTCTGGGTGACTTAATGTGGCATTGTTAGAATAGTTTGTGAACTTGTCTCTGATAACCTATGGATGCTATTGATCCTGCTTGGACATGAGACAACAAAGTTCACTGCTTCAGTAAAACAAGATGTCATATGAGCTTCCATGTAAAGACCTTGATTTCCTGTACTTTTCTGTGTATGAGAGCTTTTCTTGTGTTGCATAATAGCTTCCATGTAAAGACCTTGATTTCCTGTACTTTTCTGTGTATGAGAGCTTTTCTTGTGTTGCATAATGTATACATATATTTGCGTGTTTGACATATGATAACTTTAAAATAATAATATTTGTTAAAGGCGAATGCCACTCTAGTGCATGTTCTGCATGTTTCACAAATGCTGCTTGTAAGAAAGCATGTGGTTCCACATGTCCAACCTAGTGGTGACACTCCAGTTCAAAGAAATTGATTGTTGTCTGTCTGGCTAGTTGGAAAAATGAGTAATGATGAACTATGAGAAAGCTGGAGATGTGTTGGGCAGGTCTCTCAGCTATCCCGGTGCAGAATGAATTTGCACGTTAGACGTGAAATGCATGTGAAGGTGCACTTCCATGGGACATACTTTCCTTAAATAAACAAGTATACATACAAGGCATTTGCATGTATATCACAGCTTTTAATTGAATGTATAAAACTTGGACATCAGAAATATCTGATGTTTATAACATCCAGACATTTCCGACCCATTATGTCTGATAAACATTTCATTTTCAATCACACCACTTGAAGCTGTGTTCAGCCTTCTGTTTTTGGATTTGTCATGTAGAAATAATTTATTTCTTCATCCTTGCTTATTGAAATCAGATGCTGGAGATTAAGGATTGTTGATGAAAGTTCCGGCACAGTTAACCTCCTCAACCCAGAATCCATTAACTAGTAACTATCAGTAACTTCTGTGGTGTCTCTGAGGGTGAGTTAGAATGAGTGGAGTGCCTGCACAGTGGCTGTATAAATTACAGCTAACCTCCTCAACCTAGAATCCATTAACTAGTAACTATCAGTAACTTCTGTGGTGTCTTTGAGCGTGAGTTAGAATGAGTGGAGTGCCTGCACATATCAGTAACTTCTGTGGTGTCTTTGAGCGTGAGTTAGAATGAGTGGAGTGCCTGCACAGTGGCTGTATAAATTACAGCTAACCTCCTCAACCTAGAATCCATTAACTAGTAACTATCAGTAACTTCTGTGGTGTCTTTGAGGTTGAGTTAGAATGAGTGGAGTGCCTGCACAGTGGCTGCATAAATTGCAGTTGTATGTTGTTTAAAATCTGGAATCTCCAGCTCAAGCATTTCATACTTTCTTGCTATTTATTGGCTGGAAGTTGAGAAAGATTGTTTTAGGAGACATACAAAGGTTGCTGCAGTTGTTTTGCCTTATGTAATTTGGAATATCAATCCATATGAGCCCGGGGAATAATAGATCATGATTTAAATCGCATAATTTTGCATCATGATGAGGATTGTTCATTTTTATTTTGCAAGGATTGATTTGTTGGTTTGGACCTACTTTTCCACATGGGAAGTAAACCCTTTTTTTATAGTAAAAGAAATTTTGCTGGATAAAGAAATGAGAATGCTGATATAGGAACAGGATATCCTTCTGAATAAGATAGATGCTTGTTTTCTTTGTCCTTCAAATCCTTTACCATTCTATTATTCTTTTCCATATTAATTATTTCTTTATTTCCCAGAAAGAAATTGGACGAGGAACACCTTTAAAATTGGACGAGGAACACGGTTTGTGGAATCTCAAAAGAGAATTGCTGGTAAGTCTTTCTTTTTTCTAATTTTTTCTGTTTTTCCTTTTCTTGTGAACAAGAATACTTCATTTGCAAGCTTCAAATTTTCAAGGAAGAAATTGCCTTTAAGTTTCACTTTTTCTTCTTTTATTCTTTTGACTGCACTATAAAACCGACATTGAACTACATCCACTTAGAGATGTCAATTTTTGTTCTAATGGGGAACCTGTCTTGCTGTGAACCCAAAGGGGAAACCCACCTGCCAACCATTAGTGGGGTATCCAGGTTTAGGTACCCTCTCTGATTTTTCTGTGACTTCAAATATAGAGAGTTTATTGTATTATATTATGTGAATTTTCTAAATATGAAAAAACCTTTTATTTTTAAAAGTATGCTATTTGTCCTCAATATTAATATTTTCCCTCATAAAAATATTTAGTGGTTTATCAGTCTAGATGTACCTGCATTTATAAATCCACCTTAGTTGCCTCTTAAGTCTTATAATCAATATTGCAGCCTATGTTGAGTGCTCATGTGTTGCATTTCTGAACAAAATGTTAAAAACAAAAATGAAAATATAATAGTGATTTCGAAAAGAGACGATAGGGAGAAAAAAAAAAAAAAAAAAAAAAAAAAAAAAAAAATAAAAAAACAGCATCCGCTGGCATATGGAATCAAAAAAAAAAAAAAAAAAAAACAGCATCGCTGCATATGATCATTCTAACCCTCTAAAAGCACCAGAAAAACAGAGAAAAACAAAAAACTATGATACTACGAAAACAAAAATCTACAAGAAAAGCCAAAACAAAAACATACCAGCCAAAAGAAATATGAAAGAGAACACCAAAATAAACAAAATTAAAAAAATAATAATAATGGCTTTTAACAAGACACGAATTTATTAAAAAAAAACAAAAGAAAAATCCAAAGTATTTATAGCTAACTGAATTCTACTGATAATTTAATTAATCTAATTCTAATAAAATGCTAATAAAAGGGGAAAAAAATAAAAAGAATGTGAATTAAAGAAAGATAATTAATTAATTAATTCCAAAGAGATCTTGATAGTAAGTTAATATCCATCCACTTATAATCTCAAGTGCTGTGTTCCTCTGTAAGACCAACCACTCTGGATCATCTTTTGTTGCATATAATATGTCCATGCAATGAGAACCTGCATAGTAAATTTATATTTGAGACAAGTACAATTATTATTAATGTAAACGTAATTTTAAATATAACGGCTAAAAAATTATTTTTATATAAAGTTAATTTTTTACCTTCTTTTGTAGTCAGTGCCACTATACCGTCTGATATATCTTCCAACACCCTATACATGAAAAATCATTTTATCAATTTATTTTATAATTTGTTAATAGAGAATTAATTAATATCATTAATGTTTTTAGTTTTTAAATAATTAATAAAAATAATAATATCACATATTTTAAAATTTTTTCACTTTCTTATTATAAATAATTAATAATTTCATTAATATTTTCTCTTTCATTTTCTTTTTTTTTTTTTACTTTCCTATTTTTACGAAATTTTTATAAACATTTATTTCAATATAAATGAAACCATAAAAAAAAAAAATCACATCATACTTTCAACAAAAAGAAATGGATTACTTGCAAAGAATATAAAACTATTTTCATGGCATTTAATAAATTTGAACTTGATCAATGTGATGATGATGATGAATTATAAAGTATATTTACTGCTCGATGATCAACTAATGTATGATTAAATTGATATGTATATTTTCTTACTGCTCGATGATCAACTAATGTATGATTAAATTGATATGTATATTTTCTTTTATGAATGGAGATAATAGTATGTCTTGACCTATTTCAAATTAAAGCAAACTTTAATGAAATTTTTTTTATGTTTTTAATCTTTATTGGATTTATGCCCATATTTTAAACTATTTATTCAAAATGAATTCAATATAACTGATATTTATAAAAATTATTTTAAAACCTACTAAAATATTTCTAGAAAATAAAAAATTTAAGATTAATTATAAACTTGATTTATGTACGTATATGTTAATATATTGATCATTTTGCAGGAATCTACGAAAAAATAATTTTTTTTTTATTTATTTGGAAATTAGTAAGTATAATATATTTAATATTTGAATTATTAAAAGTGATTATTTGTTGTAATAAAAATAGCATTTTTATTTTCAAACATCATGTAATCCCCACTTGAAGTGCAGGACGACGACTAGTATTTTATAATTTGATTTTCTTGTACTGGATTTAATCAATTAAAGATTTCATAAAGCTGTATAAGGTAAATTACTTTTAATTTTTATAGTTTGGTGAAATTTACAAATTAAGACCTCTATTTTTAAATTATTAATTAAAATAAACTTTTTATTTCGTTGTCATTCAATTAGATAATCTTTCTTTTAAGATTTTACAATTTTTTAATCAACTAAAGAAAATACTTTTTATTTCAACTTTACTTTTAAGGGAGAGAAATCAAATAAAATTGTCAAGTTTTGTCTAATAATTTAATCTAAACATATAAATGGGATTATTTTAATGAGCTTTTTCGTTATGAATTAGGATTGATGACGTTTAATTTGGTGATGATGATGATTATTATAATTAAATTATAAAATAAATTTATGAGTCTGCTAATTACAAATTTTTGCATGAGCCTTAATAAACTTTTGCATTTAGATATTTTAAAATTGTTTGCATAGCTTATATATATGAACATAATTGATTATTTACAATCTATTGATTCCCGCTACTTATGCAAAATGCACATTTACTTGGACTAAATGGTTTTATAATTGTATTGATGTAAGCTATTGTTAAAAATTTTAAATCTTGTTAAAAAATTTTAAAACCTTGGACTAAATGGTTTTATAATTGTATTGATGTAAGCTATTGTTAAAAATTTTAAATCTTCATATGTATATATGATTTTGAGATTTGTTCCTTTTGCCTAATCATATTCTTTAAAGGTTGTGTTTCATTTTGCTAAGTAGTTTTGTTATTCAGTTTCTTATTCGTAAAATTTATTTTTATTTTCTGTAACTGTTTTGTAATTTTGTTTTTTTTTCCTTTGAAACTTGAACGAGGTATGCAGGCTTATGTCCGTTTTAACAGTTTACAGATACGATTATTCTCCACTTGCTCTCGTAGACAAAGGGGTTGGTCCAGGGGAGGTTGCATTGCGAAAGATCGAATCCATGATCTAAGTCATGGTGATCAATCTCGCAAGGGTTCTTTGCCACTGAACTACCCCATTCAGGTTTGTTTTGTAATTTTATTGTTTCATGGCAGAAAAATTTGATGCATTGAACTGTTAGAAAAAATTGAAGATAGATTTTGAGCATTTGAGTTTATTCATGAGCAGATTGGTTCCAATATCCATGAACATTTGATGACAGAGGCCAAAATTGAAGTAAGGGAAGCATATCCATGTCATACAACCTTTGTCTTGAAACATTTTCATTTTCAACAATCCTTACTAAATTACATACCATTCAGCTCTACAAAAAGGCAGAAAGCAAAAACAAAAACAAAATTTTGATTCACCGTTTCTTCTCGAAAAATAAAATACTTTTTTTTTTCTTGAAAAATATTTGGAAAGAAGTATTTGAGAATGTAAGAAGTATCTCAATTCAAACTTTATATTGATTGATTTTTTATCTAAGTTGCAAGAAGTGGTAGGGAAATAAATGAAAAATGCGAAAAATCAATTTTTCAAAATTTGTTTTATGATGTATTAAATACATACTGTTAAACTCAAATTGTAAAGTATATGAACAGAACACTTTAAGAAAATTTTTCTACATCAACTGAAAGGAAAATTATTGCCTAGAACATCGTCATAATACCAATAATAACTAAGTGATAAATATTACAAGCAAAATGCGAAAAACCAATTTTTCAAAATTTGTTTTATGATGTATTAAATACATACCGTTAACCTCAAACTGTAAAGTGTATGAACAGAACACCGTAAGAAAATTTTACTCCCTCAACTGAAAGGAAAATTATTGCCTGTAACATTGTCATAATACCAATAATAACAAAGTGATAAATATTACAAGCAAAATGCAAAGCAGAAACTGTACATTGCTCCGATAAACACATGCTTTAATTTGATTCTTGAAGCGACTCTAATGCCGTAACCACCTCTTCCATGTCTGGCTTGAAATTCGGCTCATCATTTAAGCAATGAAGTGCAAGGTTAGCCAACTTTCGAGCCCTTTTAATAAAGTGTTGGCCGTCAAGACGTCCGTCTAAAACTCGGAAAATTCCGTCTTTGTTTGTCAGGGAAGACTTTACCCACTCCACTATGTACTCGTGCTTAGGTAGCGCAGTACTCTCTATAGCTCGTCTGCCGGATAAAATTTGTAGAAGTACAACTCCAAAGCTGTATACATCGCACTTTGCATTTAAACTCTCTATAGCTCGTCTGCCGGATAAAATACACTCTCATAGCTCGTCTGCCGGATAAATTCCTCTATAGCTCGTCTGCCGGATAAAATTTGTAGAAGTACAACTCCAAAGCTGTATACATCGCACTTTGCATTTAAACGGCCTGTTCAATATCAAAATTTAGTAAGTGACCAGAATCCATATACAATATAACAATATTGTTGTATTATACTGCATAAACCATAGGCAAAGTACAGCCACAACCCCATAAGTTGGTCTAACAACCACATAATTAGTATTAGCGTGGAGAGAATATTGTGAAGGGTTAATTATATTTGCAGTGCTTAAACTTTTTAATGGTTTTTATTTGGATGTTTGAATGAAAAAAAATTTCTAATGGAATGTTTGAATTATTCAAAAGTAGCAATCATGAATGTCTGAATTATCCAAAAGTAGCAATCAAGTGAATTATCGGAAAATTAAAATAACCATCTTATTACTTAATAAATGATATCAATCATAAACATTCAATCCATCTCTTTTTTTTTTTTTTTTCCTTTTTTTTACTATTTTATATCTCTTTCTAAAAAAGTCAAAAAAATTTCTTCCAGTTTTCTTTCAATTTGAAAATAATATAAGAGAGAGAGAGAGAGAGAGTGTAATAAGAAGAAGGAATATGATAATCTTAAAAAAATCAATAAAGCAAAATCATAGGGTAATAGTTCATTTTGATTTTCCTTTAAGATTCAAACTAAATACACTTAATTGTGCAAACATTATTAATTCATATACTACCTCCGTTCCATAATACTTATCACATTTAAAAAAATAGTTTGTTTTAAAATACTTGTCATGTTTGTGATTTCAAGATGTAATAAATACTTTTTTCTATGTTCACTCTTTGTATATGACCAATAATTATTACTTCAATTTAATGATCTTTTTAGAGAATTAGTATTAAATTAAGGATAATACAGTCAATTTACTTAATAATTTATTGTAACTTAGACAGATTTAATGATTTTATTAAGAGACCTGAAACTTCAAACGTGACAAGTATTATGGAACAAAGGTAGTACTTAATTCCAAATTTTTCCTACTTAGCCATTAAAAAAAAAAAAAAAAAAAAAAAAAAAAAAAAAAAAAAAAAAAAAAAAAAAAAAAAAAAAAAAAAAAAAAAAAACTTAATAACTACATATATTATTAACCCTATTTTGAACTATGCTGTGAGACTTAGAGGTTGAGTAACACAAATATATTATTAAAAATAAAGTTTCTCTGATCAGGTTAGACTTGATTGTTCTCCTCACAAACTTTAACGTGAAGGAATGGTGGGCAATTTTGCTAATATGGTGAGTGTTTTGATACAAGGCCGACTATCCTTTACCCTCTACACTATAACCTGCGAATTTTAGACAAATTTTGATCCTTCATTAACCTTCATAAAATAAAAAAAAAGGATTCACTTGCAAATATTTCAATGGTAATGCCTCAAAAGAATCGATGATATGCAGTTTTTACTCACAATATCTCTCCATCAACGGAAGCTTTCACTCGTGCTCGTCCTCTCTAACACCCCTTTGCCTTGCGCAGTCTCAGATTATATTTCCTAGGATTAGGGATATGTTTAACACTTCTAATGCTCAAACAAGTGAAGAATAAATTGCTCAAACATGACATTTGTAGTGCATAGAGAAAATGGTAAAAATAAGTACATTGAACCAGAAAATTGAAGCATATCAAGCAAGCTAATATCAATCAGAGTTACGAGAAGCCACAAATGAAAATGATACCTGTGGTTAGACGCTCTGGTGCAGCATATCCAGTAGTACCCCTGAAAGGACTACTGACGTAACTCTCATCATCAGTTGGCCCATCCCTAGCTAAAGCAAAACCAGAAAGCTTTGCATTGAAGTTCTACAAATATGGAGCAAATGTAGCAGGTAGGTCAACAAATGCAGATATACTCAACTAATTGTTAGTCCTAAATTCAAATATATTGTGAAAAACAAAATATATGGTGAAAAAATGATCAGGTAATTAGGTTAAATTAACTACTGAATCAAAGCAGTATATAAGTCTTAAGTCCCAATGAAGACTCACACAAAGCACCTAGGAACAAATGCAAGCCCTTTGCAGCACCGAACTTTCAGCGCGAAATGTCCGAAGAACTGTACCCAACCCCCCTATAATCAAGATTCCTTAACTTATGCAGTATGCAAAAACAAAAAAGCATAAAAAGTCGAGTAATACAAATAAGATATACATGGACTTTAATAAAAAACCCAAATAACACTGGGGCATCGCATAAGCAAAACAACAACCGAAACCGGAAGCTGAGTCTGCTAAGCAGTAACCATATCAACTATAACAAAGATTAGATCGCAAAATTCCAGAATAGTGATCCTGCCTCAGCCAAAAGAACCTACACAAACTAATACATCCAACTTAAATAAACACACGCAGAAAAAAAGGCAAATAAACATTAACGAGAGAAAGAACTTAAATCAAAACAATGGATTATTTCTATGGATTGAGCATACTATCGGTGTAAAGATGAGCCAATGCATTTAACGTAAAATAGAGAAAACTTGATTCACATTTCAATCATATTATTTCGTTGTATTGCCAACAGGTCCCTCTAATTGGATGAGAGAAGTATGAACTCCCTCTAATTAAGGACTCAACCGATAGTAAGTAAGCCCCTGAATGAAAAAAGAAAAAATTTAATCATAATAGCTGAGAAAATACCAATTTAAAGAAAATGACAACCATAAAACCTGACCAGACCATTTCCTCCTGAACCAAGGAACACACTTTTGTTAACCCCCCTCACAGCGAATCGTCCAGATGCCATGCAATGACGTCCCCAAGGAAAAACTTGCCCAAAAGCATCTATCACCCAGACGTTTTTCTTGATCGGATAAGTTTCTAGTGGCAATATTCAGTTGTCAATGAAGCTAGAAGTTCTTAAATTTGGTGACTGCAATACTCTCCACACGACTCAAAACACCAAGATTCTGTTCCCCATCTTCTTCTGACATTTCTGAAATTCAATTCTAGCAAGACAATAAATTAAATTTCTTGAATTCAATTCTACAAGACAATAAATTAATGAAATAAAAATTGTCTAAAAGGAAACTCTAAAAATATTATCCTTCTCATTGCCTAATTACTAACTCTCATACTAGAATAATCAATTTTTGTCAAATAGGTCCCGAAGAGCAGAATATCAATATGATACATAATCTCAAAGAATATCTTCATAATTTAAATTATATAAACACACTTTTCCTCAGACACCAATACTCTAAATCATCACCAAAGACTGACAAACTTTCACAAATTCTGATTGAATCCAAGGGAAATTATCAAATAACCAACTATAGAAGTACATACCTTAGAAATTTATCTTCAAATTTACAGAAAGTAACAATACATCTAAAAATTTAAATTTCTTGTCAAGAACATTAAGTGTATTCGTGAAAGCCATAGCAACAGCAAACATAGAGAGTGACTAATACCGAGGGAAAGACAAAAAGAACAGCTCAAGCATCTTTAGGGTAAAAATTAAGAAGAAGGCGACTGATTTCAATCTCAATCAAGGAAAAGCAGTAACAGCTAATTGTGAAAACACATACAAACTTAAACACTAAAACATAAAAGAATAAATGGGTAACTGTGCTACGAGAATAACCCTTGATTCCGTTGCTAACACAAAGCCCCATTTAATCAGACACCTCAACTCCTCTCCGTAGAAATTCTAAAACCCAAAAATTAAAAAAAAAAAAATGGAACAAAGAAAAAGAGCAATCTTGTTCCAATAGATATAATTATATCTTTAGTGCATAAATGAAAAACGCTAGTAATCGAGGCATGGACAGTTTAAATTTGCAATTAAAATTGAATACACAATAGTAGGCCTCACGTTTTTTTCCACACGCGACAGATGATGAGGACAAAGAAAATTTTAAAATATCCAAATGAGCCAAATGTGACGTGAACTTCATGGGAATTGTCTTTTAACTTTCATTTATTATTTGGAAAAATTATTTTTAAGTCCTTGATTTTACAAAATATATGACTTCATCTTGCAGTTTATAATAATTATTCCGGAATCCTTGGTTTTACTATTATAAATTACCAAATTATTGTAAAAGCCTTTGTAAAAATAATTAAATATGTTTAATGGAAATCCTTCAACGCGAATGTCCTCTTGTTAGATAAATTGTTAGTCATTTGATAAACGAAAAATTTTAATTAAACACTTTATTTTTCACATAAAAGCATGTACATTAAATTAATATCCCATGATTAAAATTTTAATTGAGAGAAATTTCACTTAATTGAGAGAGAAAAAGAGAACAAAATGCAGCGGGAATCTTCTAGTTCCTGACAACAACCAAATAAGAAAACGTGTGATGTGAAATAATAATCACTAATTAACCATATGAATATCATAAAAATGGCACATTCTCTGTAATTACATAGCACTTACACATTGATTAAGCTGTTTCTCTCCTGGAACTGTTCAAACAAAGGATAATAAACCTCGTTAGTCAAAATATGCACACCAAAAAATGGTGGATAAGTTCATAGGTCTGAGAGATGAGAGATACACCGCACGCGTTGCTGAACCACATAGAAAGTTGCAATGTTCCGTTTAATAATTGTTCTCTGCACATAAGATTTAGAAAACCAGTTAAAATTAAATTTACGAAAAATTGGTATTGTAAAGTTAAAACAACTCAATATTTAAAAATAAAGTTATGCAGTAGGTTAGATTATTTAGATTAGATTAGATTTAAAAAAAGTTAATAATTATCGATTAACTAATATACTAAAATATAAATTGAACAACCATCAAGAATAAAAAATAAAGGAAAAATTTAAAATTTTCTAAGGAAAGAAAATTTAATAATGCCTTAAACAAAAAGAGAAGGGCTTGAAATTTTTTTTTTCAGCTTCCAGTATATATATATATATATATATAATAATATTATATATATATACTATTATTATATATAATTAAGATGCATTATTTTTATTCTTTTTATATAGAGGAGATTTTAGTTTATTTGTATCAGATATTCAATTATTATTATTGGAAAAGAATCGTTTGATTGGTTCTCCAAAATATTATTATTTTTGGAATGGTAGTGAAAATAATTGACTGAGAAAATTCCATTTTGGCCACTAGATGCTGGATCGGAGACCTGTGATTAACAGGGTAGATTGTTTATGTGATGTAGTGTGTTGGCAATAATAAAGAGAGTGAAAAAAAACAAAAAAAGAGACAATTTCATAAAGCCGCACACATCAAGTTTGGTTTAGATTTGGACGCATTTTGTTCTCATCAGATAGATTCGAATCGGATATATAACAATTTAACACGTTCGATCCACAAAAAATATTATGTATCTATGTTTTATATCGCTCAGTGGGATTCGGATTAGATTCAAAATCGAAAGCGGGTGGTCGGATCGAATATATCCGTTGTTTTATTAGTTAAAACAAATAAAATAAGAATTTAATAAATCATATAATTATGGGTGGCTTGAAAATAAAAAAAAATCTGAAAGTAATTGGAAATATTTATACTAATGCCAATTAGAAAGAGACCTTTAAAATTATTAAGCGCAAAGAAATCATCAGTCATCATAACTGTTGACTTATACTTCTTTTGTTGAAGTAGAGATTAAAAAAATGTGAAAATGGGTGAGAGTTGGAGACAAATTTAAAATATAAAGTGGAAAAGAAACGAAAGGGAGAAAAAACAAAGATTAACTGAAACATCTATAATCTATATCCACATTTTACAGAAAATATAAGAAAAAAAATAAATTATTTTTTTTCACGATCGAATTCGGATCACATAATGCTGATACCGTATCCAATCTATTCCTTATCCGATTCACCATCTCACCGAACTACAAAATAATAGTATAAATATAATAAAAATAAAAAAAAATAAAAAACAAAAAAAAAAACAAAAAAAAAAAAATAATACCACCAAAAAAAAAATAAAAGCAAAGAAAACAAACAGAAAAATACAATAAAAAAAAAAACACAAAAAAAAAAAAAACAAGAAATTGAAGACATTTGATCATACTTCTAGGTTTTCTTAACCAGATTACATGTGTAAAAAAAAAAAAAAAAAGCGTATCCCAGATAATGTAACGTTCGAATAGTCTGGATTGGCCAAGTTAGCCGAAAACCCTAATTGATACAGCTCAATATTCACTAAAATATAATTATCCTTAAATTATATCACAAATAATCGATAGTAGGATCTTTATTATGAAATAGGTCAATAGATCCTACCATTTTTATGACATTCGACAACTTTACAAAAAAAAGACAAAATAAAAACATTTATAAATAGTTAACCAAATGCACTTACTAATCAAAACTCCATGTCTTCGAAATATACAATTTACCAAATTAAGGCAATAGAAGTTCCGCCGTTCCCGTCCTATTGAATGCAAAGTCGACTAGTTTTGCATTAATGTTCGGGTTCAATAAAGTCCGATCCAAAATTCCACGTGCGTCACTCAATAATCCCGTGCGCGGCCCAACTTATAGTAGCCATCTTCCCAAAGTTTTCCTATTATGGCAATTTTGAGAATCTTTCAAAAGGCGATCTCCTTTATATCCCCCATCCCACTAAAATAGTATAAGCACCCACCCTTCCAGAAAAAGATAAAAAGAAAAAAGAATCAAATCAATCGAAAAGTACTTCTCAGAATTATTTTTTTACTCTCTTGCTCTGCTTCTTCTGCTTCTCTTTCATTAAATGAATTGCCTTCATTATTTCCCAAGGGTCATTATATCATCTATAGTCCTCATAATTCTGTTTATTTTTACTTAAATTTTGACAACTGTGTAATTATACTGTTGGAATTTCAGATCCCTCTATCTTTGCCTCTGTCATGGTTCCTTCAAAGGGCACGCACAAATGCTTTCTTCTCATCCTCCTCCTTTTCGTGTTCCTTGTTAATATGTGTGATATTCCTCCTTACCCTAGTTTTTTACTTCATCTTTGTTTTTTTATGTGTAATAACATTTAGTTTATTAGCTTTATTGAAAGCTTGAAATTACTGCTTTAGCAGGCAAGTGAAAGATTTAAGTGATCTTGTATCGAAGCTTGGCTGTAAGGTAGCTTTTGAGAATCTGCAGATTTTTTTG
>NW_023590693.1:273941-311233 GCF_014843425.1 Jatropha curcas
ACCCAAAAAAGGAGAGAGATCTTTATTTAATCATATACCTTCGACTCTCCCCGCCTACTTATTGCAAATGCCCACATTTCAACTTGGCGACTAACATTGGTTCTTATAATTTGGTAATGGGGTGTAAGCTATTGTTAAAAACTTCTAAATCTCTCACCATGTCCTTGATATACTGATCTTTGAGAATTTGTTTTTTCATTTTTGTTTAGTAGTCTTGTTTATTCAGCCGTCTTCTCAATTGGGTAAAATTTAATTTTTATTTTCTGTGCCTGTTTTGTATTTTGTTTTTTTTCTTCTTTTTGATATCTTGCACAAGGTATGCATGTCTCCTGTCCGTTTTAATCGATTCATAAACATGACTTAATCCGCAATAGCCTCTCGAGGCAAAGAGGTTGGTCCGGGGGAGTTTGCATTGCGATGACGAATCCATGAGTTTAGCCATCGATGATCAACTCCTGCAAGGGTTCTTTGTCACTGAACCTATCTCATCTCGGAATTGTTCTTGTAATTTTACTTGTTTCATGGCAGAAACACTTTGATGCATCTCCAACTGTTAGTAAAAATTGTAGAATAGATTTTGAGCTATCTTGAGTTTTATTCATCCGAGCTAGATTGGTTCCAAATATCCATTGAACATTTGAGACAGACAGCCCAAAATTGACAGTACAGAAAAGCATATATCCATGTCCCATACCAAGCTTCTGTCTAGAACATTTTTCACTTTCAACAAATCCGTTACTAAATTACATACATTCTGCTGTACAAAAGCAGAAAACAAAACCAAAAACAAAAATTTTAATTCACCGGTTTTTCTCGAAATAATGAAAATATATCCTTTTTTTTGTTCTTGAACCATATTTGGAAAGAGTTGTATCCTTAAATTCAAACTTCATAATTGGGTTGAAGTTTTTTGTTATGAATTAATCTCAAATCAATTCCAATAATAACCTAGATCGTGCAAACCACTAGATCTAATAAAATAGAATTGAATAACGAAAGGTTGCGTACCTGACATCGTTGTTCGTCGATCTTGATGTACTAGAATTAGGTTTGCGCCTCCAGAGAATCTGACAGATCGACTTTTGCGGAAGCAGTACGAAGGAACGTAACAAATCGGTATTCCCTCCTCTGGGGACCAACGAACCTTTAACTATACCTGTAGGGTTAGAATTCCTATTTCGGTCCTTTAAACGAAATAGGAATTATATACATGGTCTCTACACTTAAATATCTATAAATTAGTTGATACCCTCCAATAGTCAATTATCTACAATCAGACCACATTTGAAATTGACTTTACAATTGGAGCTGCTGTACATATTTAATTCTTACATATTAAGCCCCACATAGAAACTTAAATCATACAATCTCCCACTTGGGTCGAACATCAATGTTAAATAAAATACATACAAACATGTTAAATAAAATACATACACCAAAATGAGCTCAACAAACGCAGTCATACGAGGTATCCAAAAACAATCTCGTCCATTAATTATATTGATAAAGAGCTGAAGAAACATTCGCCATAGATCTTATGACTAAGTTCATCATCAACTACCTTACCAATACCCCTAAATGACACAGATTCATTATAGAAGTGTAGGATGAAAACTAAATGTAATGTGATCATCATGTTTGTTTCCAACTGGTCACCAACAAAAGTGAGATCAAGCAAAACAATAATAATACAGAGTGTAACCATCAACCAAAATGAGTACTCAATAAAATTTCATCAACATAATAAAACATATCCAAAACAAAATAGAGCATTCAAAAACATAATTCAAAAAACATAAGTATGCATAAAGAGCAAACTCCCACTAAAACTAGACAGTCTCAAACAAAACGATACCCATCATGCAGCGGGTGGTGCTATGGAAAAACTTTCGGTATCACTGCCTTTGTAAGCGGATCCGCAATCATAGAGTTTGTTCCAATATGCTCTAAGGATATCTGTCCACTCTGTACCCTCTCCTTCGTAGCCAAGAACTTAATGTCAATGTGTTTTGATCGAGAAGAGCTCCTGTTGTTGTTGGAGAATAAAACGACTGACCTGCTGTCACAATACAACTTCAGTGGTCTTTCTATTCCACCTACTACACGCAGCCCAGTGACAAGGTTTCTCAACCAAATAGCTTGATTGGATGCCTCATAAGATGCTACAAATTCAGCTTCCATGGTGGAGGTTGCTACTCATGGTGGAGGTTGCCACTAGAGTTTGTTTCACACTCTTCCAAGAAATAGCACCACCAGCCAATAGAAAAACATAGCCAGATGTGGATTTTCTTCTGTCTTGGCATCCAACGAAATCAGAATCAGTATACCCAATGATCTCAAGCTGATCTGATCTCCTATATGTGAGCATATGTCCCTTAGTCCTCTGAAGATATCTCATAACTCTTTTGGCTGCTTTCCAATAATCCATTCCTGGATTGCTAAGATATCTACCTAACATGCCAACTATAAAAGAAATGTCTGGACGAGTACAAACTTGAACATACATAAGACTTACATAAGACTTCCTATAGCTGACGTATAAGGAACCTTTTGCATTTCCTAAATTTCAAGTTCACTCTTTGGACATTGTTGATTACTAAATTTATCACCTTTTGCAATAGGGGTATCCAATGGTCTTCTAGAATTCTGCATACCTAATCCTCTTTGAGCACTTTATCAATATCAGCCTCCTTTTGTGATAAATCCAAGAATACCTCGAGAACGGATCTGATGTATCTGAATCCTAAAACAAAAAGAAGCTTCACCTAAATCATTTTCATCTCAAAATGCTTTGACAAGAAAAACTTTGGTTTCCCATGCACAAGACTTACAATTAGTACGCAAGAAGCTATGTCGAATCCACATATAATAAGACCAAAAAGATAACCTACTCCCACTGAACTTATGGTACCACAATTTTCAACAGTTTTGCCTCAAAGCCAAACGAGACAATTACTTAGTTGAACTTAAAGTACCATTGACGAGAAGCTCGCTTGAGTCCATAAATGGATTTCTTTAATTTGCATACCAGATGTTTTGGATCTCCAATTACAAAATTTTCTGGTTGCACCATATATATTGTTTCATCAATGTTGCCATTGAGAAACGTAGTCTTAACATCTATTTGATGAAGCTCAAGATCAAGATTTGCAACTAAGTCCATGATTGTCCTAAAAGAATCCTTCGAAGAAACTGGAGAGAAGGTTTCTTTATAGTCAGTCCCTTCCTTTTGAGTAAAGCCTTTTGCTACAAGACGTGCGTTATATCTTTCCACATTACCTTGAGAATCCCTTTTGGTTTTAAATATCCATTTGCAACCAATGGGTTTCTTTCCTTCAGGTAATTGAACAAGATCCCAAGATCCCAACTTGAATTGTCTTGCATACGACTTATACTCTCCTTTCGTTCATTGCTCTCAATCCCACCTTATAGAGAGTCAGAAACTCCTGCAATGGCATGATGAAACTAACTGGATCATCATGCTATCATGTCTACCAATATCCTCATGTTCCTGAAGAAACACTATTATATCAATCTGGAATAAGCACTTCTATCTCTCCACTTCTTCTCTCCCTAGTAGATCTCCTCAAAGGCATTTGAACAGACTCTAATTCTTGAGGTTGTTGAATTTGTTCTTAAGGAAGAATAGCATTGTCTGGAATTGGATCTTGAATAGTGACAGGAGCAACTGGAGTCTGTACGCTATCAGAAACAACAAAAGGAATGAGAACCGAATCATCCTTACTTGGTTCCTCTTTAAAGACAATGTTTCTTTCTTTATTTCTCCCTCCAAAATCAACATCCTCAAAAAATGTTGCAATTCTCGTTTCAAAAAAAAGTTCTGGAAGTAGGATTATAAAAATTATAAAACTATAACCCTGAGACCGCTCAGAATAATCCAACAAAGTAGCTGCTGTAGTTTTGGAGTCCCAGTTTTGTGTTCATTCGGATTGTAATGGCCTTGCTTCAGCTGACATCCCCAAACATGAAAGATGCTTAGACTGAGCTTAACGTCCAGTTCCAAAGTCATAAGGTGGTTTTAGCACTGCTTTAAAGATGCGGAAATCTATTGAGAAGATAAAGCTGCTGTCTTTAAACGCTTTCACCCACACAGAGACTCTGGTAGTAGATGACTAATCATACTCTTACCAAGATATCCATAAGAGTCCTATTACGTTCTCTCAGAATCACCTCAATGCTGGGAAGTACCGAGGCATTGTAATATTGAGGGACATTCCACTTCCCTGTAGGAAAACGCAAAAGGTCCTGACGTTTGTTCGCCTGACCGTCAATATTTTCCATAATATGTCATATTTACCATAATATTCACCACCACGGTCAGATCGAACAGATTTAATCTTCTTTCCTAGTTGATTTTCAACTTCGGCTTTATAAGATTTAAACAGGTCCAAAGACTCAGATTTTTCATGAATGAGATATAAGTAACCATAACGAGAATAGTCATCAATGAATGATATAAAATATCTTTGGCCATTTCTAGCTGCAATATGGAATGGACCACAAATATTTGTATGAATCAGTTCTAAAACATTGGATGACCGAATGGCACCTAGTCTCTTTTGTTTAGTCTGTTTTCCTTTAATACACTCAATACAAACTCAATACAAGAATCCAAACCTGTGTAATCAAGTGTATCTAAGATACCATCAGAAACAAGACGCTCAATCCTTGATTTGGATACATGACCCAAACGTCTATGCCAAAGTACAACTGAGTTATCAATATTCAATTTTCTTTTGGTACCTCTTGTAGTAACATGCAGGGATTCATGATAACTAGTATCAATGTCTAACATATATAGATTATCACATTCATTCAAGCAACCAGTCAAGCAACCAGTACTCAAAACTTTTGAATTCATAGATAAAGTGAATACACTGTCTCCAAAAGAACAATGAAAACCAGATTTGTCCAAACAGGAAACAGAAATCAAATTCCTTCTAAAAGAGGGAATAACAAAAGTATCTATAAGATCCAAAAAATAGCCAGTACTTCCTCTACTTCAACCGGATCGCCATTTCCCACATAGACGTATCTTTCACCGTCAGTTGGCTTTCTATAGTTGAGGCAGCCCTGCAATGAAACACTTATATGAGCGGTAGCACCAAAATCCATCCAATAAGTGTTTTTAGGCAATAAGTGTTTTTAGGAGCTGAAGTTAAATTAACTTCACAAAATTAACTTCATAACAGACTAAAACAAGGTACTTGCCCCTCTTTGCAAGCCAAATAGCAAATTTAGGACAGTCCTTTCTCAAGTGATCCGTAATGCGACCCTAGCTAATTAACAAGTACTCTTGCAAATCAACAAGGAAATCTAGCGGAAAGCATGCAATCACGGAAGTACGCGTCAATCCCTTTAACCCCCAAGTACTCTTGAAGAGACAAAAACAAGGAATTTAGAACAAGAATCAGAAACTTACCTTCAAGTACTCTTGAAAACAACTCTGAAATTCTTGGCGCAATTAATCTTGTAGAACTCACATGAGAAATGAGCTCGTTAAGAGTCCATTTTTATTCGGCTGACAATTATAGGAAGTCCTAATTTGTCCATACTGAGAAGGAAGAGAATTCATAACCAAATGGACTAAAAGGTCATCTGGTAAAGCCATACCCAGCACCTTCAGTCTCTTTGCAATCTGAGACATGCTAAGAATATGCTCCCGAGCACCACCATTGCCAGCAAACTTCATGGAGGTTAATTTTCCTAAAAGTGTTCTCACTTCGGCTTTGTCATTCTTGACATAAGCCCTCTCCAGCTCGGCAAGATAGTTTTGAGCATTGTTCTTTTCAGCTGAGACAGAGTCTCGAACAAGCTGAGACAGAGTCTCGAACATGTTCTGGTACTCCTTTCTGCATGATCATCAGACCTAAGCGATTAGAACGCTCCCGCTTCTCATACTGAACCCTTTGAACATCAGTGCTCGTAGCAGTAAGAGGAGCAGGTTCGTCCATCCTCAATGCAAGATCCAAATCCATACAGCCCACAAAAATCATAATGTCTGATTTCCAAGACTCAAAATTTGATCCCTCAAGTTTAGGGACACAATCAGGATTAAATGACATGTTAGCTGACAGCAGAGAAAATAAACGAATAGATAAGTATAAGCTCACAATTCACAAATGAAACAATTCACATAAGTAGAGATCAAAAATGGAAATAAGATACAGACACAACATTAATATTCTCAATTCTCATCTTTGGATGTAAAATATTCACTTGTAATTAGTATCTCAACGCAGCAATCAAATATTGATAACATAGTCCTGACAAATAATAAATCTTCCTTTGGACCGATATATCATTGTCATGGAAAATAATCAAACAATTATCACATACTTATTGCATCACATACCTTATTGCCACATGTATTCAAACTCAGCCAGATAGCAACCTTCCTTTGGGGCGATTAAACTTATCCGCAACCGAATTCTAATACAACCTGTCTAATATTCTAAAATAATCAATTCAAGCAATAGAGGTCACTTTGTGACTTATTGATCAAATCAATTTATTTTAACAAATATTAAACACAATAGGGACTTAATCACTCCAAAATTTAATCTCAAGTCGACAAATTAATTCATTTAATTGTAATTAAAGCAAAACAATTGCAATTAAAGGAATTGATTGTCTAAATATTTAATAATCTAAAATTATTTAGCCCTAAAAAATAAAAAAAAATTATAATCTAGTCTTTAAGTCACTAAATTAGAGACTAAGTTATAAAATTGGACTAAATAAATTTGAATAAATAAAGTTCGGGGTTCTAATATAATTAAATATATGTCCACGGGTCTAGACGAAAAAAAAATTAGGGGCCTAATCTGAAGTTACAGGAACTTTAGGGACCTAATCTGAAGTTACAGAAAATTTAGGGACCTAATCTGAAGTTACAGAAAATTAAGGGACCAATATGAAATTATAGAAAATTAAGGGACTGATATGAAATTACATAAAATTAAAGGACTAATATAAAATTTTCCAGGGACCTAACCGTAATTTTTCATCCCTAACCTCGACACAAAAACGAGCAGAGACAAAACAAAGAAAAAAAAGAACCAGGTCCGCCGCCAACCAAAGAAAAAAAAAGAACCAGGTCCGCCGCCAACTCTCTCCACCTGCCGTTCCAGCCCCTTTCGGCCGCCAACACCACTAGTTCCAACCGAAGACAAACTCCAGTAGCCATTGGACGGTGAATGGCAGGCGTTAGTTTAATGGCGTTAGTTCAAAACCTCTTTACCTGTTCTTTGGGAACATCCCGAAGAACAGTGAGAACAATAAATATATATAATACATTTTTTTTTTTATTAAACAAAACCCTCAATCCTATAACAGTAGGGTAAACAAAATAAATAAAAAAAAAATACGAAAAGACCAAATCTAAAATCTAAGGCAATTACATGCACAAGGCTCTGATAACCACTTGTTATGAAATTAATCTCAAATAATTTCAATATAACCTAGATCGGTGCAAACCACTAGCTTCAACAAAATAGTTGAATAAGAAAAAGGTTTTTGCGTACCTGACATCGGTTGTTTCGTCGATCTTGATGTATTAGAATTTTAGGTTTGCAGCCTTCCAGAGAATTGAAGAATCGATTTAGCGGAAGCAGTACGAAAGGAACGTAAAACTGAATCGTATTCAACTCTTCTGGGGACCAGGACCTTTATATACCTGTAGGGTTAGTACAATTCCTATTTCAGTCCTTTAACGAAATAGAAATTATATAATGGTCTCTCCACTTAATATCTATAATTAGTTGACACCTCAATAGTCAATTATTCACAATCAAGACCACATTTGAAATTGACTTTACAATTGGACTGTTGTACATATTTAATTTTACATATTAAGCCCACAATTAGCCCACAATAGAAAATTAAATCCAACATTTTATCTAAAGTTGCAAAGAAGTTGTAGGAATAAATGGAAAAATGCGGAAAACCAACATTTTTCAAAATTTGTTTTATGAATTATTAAATAACAGTATGTTAACTCAAAAATCTGTAAATTGTATAAACAGAATACTGTAAGCAAAATTTTACTGGCCTCAACTGAAAGGAAAATTTATTGCTAGAACATCATTAATAATTAACCAATAATAACAAAGTGATAAATACTACAAGCAAAAACCCAAAAATTAAAAAAAAAAAAAAAAATCGAACAAAGAAAAAGAGCAATCTTGTTCCAATAGATATAATTATATCTTTAGTGCATAAATGAAAAACGCTAGCAATCGAGGCATGTACAGTTTAAAATTTGCAATTAAAATTGAATATACAACTTTCGAGCCCTTTTAAGAAAGTGTTGGCTGTCAAGAAGTGTGTCTAAAACTCGGAAAACTGTGCGTTTGTTTGTCAGGTAAGGCTTTGCCCACTCCACTATGTCTTCGTGCTCAGGTGACACATTACTGTCTATGGCTCGTCTGCCGGATAAAATTTCTAGAAGTACAACTCCAAAGCTGTATACATCGCACTTTGCATTTAAACGACCTGTTCAACATCAAAATTTAATAAGTGACCAGAATCCATTCAATATCAAAATTTAATAAGTGACCAGAATCCATATACAATACAACAATATTGTTGTATTATACTGCATAAACCATAGCCAAAGTACAGCCACAACCCAATAAGTTGGTCTAACAACCACATAATTAGTATTCGCACGGAGAGAATATTGTGAAGGGCTAATTATATTTGCAGTGCTTAAACTTTTTAATGTTTTTTATTTTGAACGAATAAAATTTCTAATTGAATGTCTGAATGATTCAAAAGTAGCAATCAAGTGCGTTTGGTCGGATTAGTTTATCGGAAAATTAAAATAAACCATCTTATTACTTATTAAATGATATCAATCATAAACAACCAATCCGTCTCTTTTTTTTTTTTTCCCTTTTTTACTGTTCTATATCTCTTTCTAAACAAGTCAAAAAAATTTCTTCTTGTTTTCTTTCAATTTCAAAATAATATAAGAGAGAGAGAGAGAGTAATAAGAAAAAGGAATACAATAATCTAAAAAAAAATAAATAAAGCAAAATGGTAGGGTAATAATTCATTTTGATTTTCCAGTGAGATTCCAACTAAATGCACTTAATCGTGCAAAACTTATTAATTCATATACTACCTCCATTCTATAATATTTATCACATTTTAAAAATAATTTTTTCTAAAATATTTGTTCCATTTGTGATTTCAAGGTGTTATAAATACTTTTCTCCATGTTTACATTTTGTATAAGACCAATAATTATTCCTTCAATTTAAAATTTTTTTAGAAAATTAATATTAAATTAAGGATAATACAGTCAATTTACTTAATAATTTATTATAACTTAGAAAAATTTAATGATTTTTTTAAGGGACGTAAAAAAATTTAATGATTTTTTTAAGGGACGTAAAACTTCAAGTGTAACAAGTATTATGAAACAAAGATATTACTTAATTCCAAAATTTTCCTATTTAGCCATTAAAATAAAAAAAAATTAATAACTACATATATTATTATATATAATACCCTATTTTGAACTACGCTATGAGACTTACAGGTTGAGTAACACAGATACATTATTAAAATAAAGTTTCTCTGAGCAGGTTAGACTTGATTGTTCTCCTCACAAACTAACGATGAAGGAATGGTGGCAATTTGCTAATACGGTGAGAGTTTTGATACAAGGCCGACTATCCTCTATCCTCTACACTATAACCTGCAAATTTTAGACAAATTTTGACCCTTCATTAACCTTCATAAATAAAAATTAAAAAAAAAAAGGATTCACTTGCAAATGTTTCAATGGTAATGCCTCAAAAGAATCAATGATATGCAGTTTTTACTCGCAATATCATCTCTCCATCAACAATATCATCTCTTCCATCACGGTAGCTTTTTCCACTCATGCTCGGTTCTCTCTAACACCTTTTTAAACCTTGCGCAGTCTCAATGATATTTCCGTAGGATTTAGGGATATGTTTAACACTTCTAATGCTCAAAACGAGTGGAAGAATAAATGCTCAACATAACCTTTGGAGTGCAGATAGAGAAAATGGTAAAAATAAGAAAATTGACGCAGAAAATTGAAGCAACAAGCTAAGCAATAATCAATCAGAGTTACGAGAAGCCACTTGAAACTGATACCTGTGGGCCAGATACTCTGGTGCAGCAAATTCTAAGTTTCCCATGACCGTAAAGTAGTGACGTAAAACTCTCATCATCAGTTGGCCCATCCTAGCTAACCTAGCTAAAGCAAAACCAGAAAGCTTTGCGTTGTAGTTCTACAAATATGAAGCAAATGTAGCAGGGCAGGTCAACAAATGCAGATACACTCAACTAATTGTTTGTCCTAAATTCAAATATATTGTGAAAAAAGTGATCAGGTAATGTAGGTAAATTACATACTGAATCAAGCAGTATATAAGAAGTTTTAAAGTCCCGATGAAATATAATCATTTTACTGATACTAAATACTATGAACTTTTTAGATATCCTAAATTCCTAATGGGCAATGGCTATTTCTATGGATTGAGCAATCCTATCGGTGTAAAGATAGCAAGGCATTTAAAGTACATGAGAAGAACTGGATTCACATTTCACACATATCTTGTATTGCCAAGTTCCTCCTAATTGAGAGAGAAGTGTGAACTCCCTCTAATTGAAAAGAAAAATTTATCATGAATAGCTGGAAGAAACAATTAAGAAATTGAAACCATAAAACTGACCATCCATTCCTCGTAACCACGGAAGCTTTCACGGTTAAGCCTCTTCACAGCAATCACCATGCCATCAATCCACCCTTTGTAAACTGGCCCAAAAGTACCTTCACCCAGTACACCATCTGATCGGAAGTTTCTAGTGGCAATCTGCAGTTCACTGAAGCTAAAGTTCTTTAAATTTGGTGACCGCAATATCTCAAACTCAAAACCAAGATTCTTCCCATCTCTTCTGACATTTCTTGAATTCAATTCTACAAGACAATTTCCTTGAATTCAATTTCTATCAAGACAATAATTAATTAATGAAATAAAAATTGTCTAAAAGGAAACTCTAAAAATATTATCCTTCTCATTGCGTAATTACTAACTCTCACACTAGAATAATCAATTTTTGTCAAATAGGTCCTGCAGAGCAGAATATCAATATGATACATCATCTCAAAGAATATTTTCATAATTTAAATTATATCAACACTTTTCCTCGGACACCAATACTCTAAATCATCACCAAAGACTGACAAATTTTCACAAATTCTGATTGAATCCAAGGTAAATTATCAAATAATCAACTATAGAAATACAAACCTTAGAAATTTATCTTGAAATTTACAAATAGAAATTTATCTTGAAATTTACAAAAAGTAACAATACATCTAAAAATTTAAATTTCTTGTCAAGAACATCAAGTGTATTCGTGAAAGCCATAGCAACAGCAAACGTATAGAGTGACTAATACCGAGGAAAAGACAAAAAGAACAGCTCAAGCATCTTTAGGGTAAAAATTAAGAAGAAGGCGACTGATTTCAATCTCAATCAAGGAAAACCAGTAACAGCTAATTGTGAAAACACATAAAAACTTAAACACTAAAACATAAAAGAACAAATGGGTACCTGTGCTACGAGTATAACCCTTGATTCCGTTGCTAACACAAAGTCCCATTCAATCAGACACCTCAACTCCTCTCCATAGAAATTCTAAAACCCAAAAAAATTAAAAAAAAAAAAAAAAATCGAAAAGAAAAAGAGCAATCTGTTCCAATAGATAATAATTATATCTTTAGTGCATAAATGAAAAAACGCTAGCAATGCGCGGCATGTACAGTTTTAAAATTTGGCAATTTAAAATTGAATATACAACCTTTCGAGCCTTTAAGAAGTGTTGGGCTGTCCAAGAAGTGTGTCCTAAAACTCCGGGAAAAACTGTGCGTTTGTTTGTCAGGTAAGGCTTTGCCCAAATCCACTTTAATTGTCTTCGTGCTCAGGTGACACATTACTGTCCTATGGCTCGTCTGCCGGAAAATTTCCTAGAAGTACACTCCAAAAAGTACAACTCCAAAGCTGTATACATCGCACTTTGCATTTAAACGACCTGTTCAACATCAAAATTTAATAAGTGACCAGAATCCATGATACAATACAACAATATTGTTGTATTATACTGCATAAACCATAGGCAAAGTACTGCCACAACCCAATAAGTTGGTCTAACAATCACATAATTAGTATTAGTATGGAGAGAATATTGTGAAGGGTTAATTATCTTTGCCGTCCTTAAACTTTTTAATGTTTTTTATTTTGATGTCTGAACGAAAAAAATTTCTAATTGAATGTCTGAATTATTCAAAAGTAGCAATCAAGTGCATTTGGTGGGATTAGTTTATGGGAAAATTAAAATAAACCATCTTATTACTTAATAAATGATATCAATCATAAACATTCAATCCATCTTTTTTTTTTTTTCTTTTTTTTTACTATCTCTTTCTAAAAAAGTCAAAAAAATTTCTTCCAGTTTTCTTTCAATTTCAAAATAATATAAGAGAGAGAGAGTAATAAGAAGGAATATGATAATCTAAAAAAAATAAATAAAGCAAAATGAAGGGTAATAGTTCATTTTGATTTTCCAATAAGATTCCAACTAAATGCACTTAATTGTGCAAAAATTATTAATTCATATACTACCTCCATTCCATAATAAATACTTTATCACATTTGTGATTTCAAGATCTAATAAATATTTTTTTTTCATGTTTACCTTTTGTATATGACCAATAATTATTACTTCCATTTAATAATTTTTTTAGAAAATTAATATTAAATTAAAGATAATACAGTCAATTTACTCAATAATTTATTGTAACTTAGACAAATTTAATGATTTTATTAAGAAACGTGAAAATTCAAATGTGACAAGTATTATAGAACAAAGATGTGACAAGTATTATAGACAAAGGAGTACTTAAATTTCCAAAATTTTCCATATTTAGCCCATTCAATAAAAAAAAAAAAAAAAAAAAAAAAAAAAAAAAAAAAAAAAAAAAAACTTAATAACTACATATATTATTAACCCTATTTTGAACTATGCTGTGAGACTTAGAGGTTGAGTAACACAAATATATTATTAAAAATAAAGTTTCTCTGATCAGGTTAGACTTGATTGTTCTCCTCACAAACTTTAACGTGAAGGAATGGTGGGCAATTTTGCTAATATGGTGAGTGTTTTGATACAAGGCCGACTATCCTTTACCCTCTACACTATAACCTGCGAATTTTAGACAAATTTTGATCCTTCATTAACCTTCATAAAATAAAAAAAAAGGATTCACTTGCAAATATTTCAATGGTAATGCCTCAAAAGAATCGATGATATGCAGTTTTTACTCACAATATCTCTCCATCAACGGAAGCTTTCACTCGTGCTCGTCCTCTCTAACACCCCTTTGCCTTGCGCAGTCTCAGATTATATTTCCTAGGATTAGGGATATGTTTAACACTTCTAATGCTCAAACAAGTGAAGAATAAATTGCTCAAACATGACATTTGTAGTGCATAGAGAAAATGGTAAAAATAAGTACATTGAACCAGAAAATTGAAGCATATCAAGCAAGCTAATATCAATCAGAGTTACGAGAAGCCACAAATGAAAATGATACCTGTGGTTAGACGCTCTGGTGCAGCATATCCAGTAGTACCCCTGAAAGGACTACTGACGTAACTCTCATCATCAGTTGGCCCATCCCTAGCTAAAGCAAAACCAGAAAGCTTTGCATTGAAGTTCTACAAATATGGAGCAAATGTAGCAGGTAGGTCAACAAATGCAGATATACTCAACTAATTGTTAGTCCTAAATTCAAATATATTGTGAAAAAAAAAAAGTGCAAATATATTGTATTGTGAAAAAAGTGATCAGGTAATGTAGCATACTGAATCAAGCAGTATATGAGAAGTCTTAAAGTTCCGATGAATGACATTCAAATCAGCACTATGAAGAAATGCAAGCCCCTTTGCAGCACCAAGAGCAACTTTCATGCGAATGTCCCAAGAAAGTAGCTCAGACCCCCCTATATCAAGATTCGCATAACGTTTGAGCATGTTTATGCATAAACTAAAAGCAGTAGTCGAGTTAATACAAATAAGATAACATGGAACTCACTCCTGAATAAATGCTTTTCCAAGCTGCCACAAGACATAAACTCACAAACCAAAAGCCGAAGGTCATCATCAAAGCAGTAACCAATCAACTTAACAAGATTAGGATGCTGCAATTTTCCAAGAAAGTAGATCTCTGCCTTCATGTCCAAAGAACACTACAATCAACTATTTTTAGATCATCTCAATCTTTTAAAATTTAAACACACTGGCATGAAAAGGGATCTAAAAGATAATCATTTTACTGATACTAAATATTATGAACTTTTTAGATATCCTAAATTCCTAATGGGCAATGGCTATTTCTATGGATTGAGCAATCCTATCGGTGTAAAGATAGCAAGGCATTTAAAGTACATGAGAAGAACTGGATTCACATTTCATACATATCTTGTATTGCCAAGTTCCCCCTATTTGAGAGAGAAGTATGAACTCCCTCTAATTAAGGACCTCAACCGAATAAATAGGCCCCTGAATTGAAAAGAAAAATTTATCATGAATAGCTGGAAAAAACAAATAAGAAATTGAAACCATAAAACTGACCAACCAATCCGCCCTTTGAAAACTGACCCATAATCATCTTCACCCAGTACACCATCTGATCAATACCGAGGGAAAGACAAAAAAGAACAGCTCAAAGCATCTTTAGGATAAAAGTTAAAAGAAGAAGGCGACTGATTTTCCACTCTCAATCAAGGAAAACCAGTAACAGCTAATTGTGAAAAACAACATAAAAACTTAAACCGCGCTCCCAACATAAAAGAATAAATGGTACTGTCTACGAGTAATAACACTTGATTCCGTTGCTAACACAAAGTCCCCATTCAAATCAGACAACCTCATCTGCTCTCCATAAGAAATTCTAAAACCCAAAATTTTAAAAAAAAAAAAATCGAACAAAGAAAAAGTAGCAATCTTGTTCTAAGAAATCCCTTTTTCTTTCTTAAAATTTGGCAGGCACAAAATATTAACAAGAAAAGAAAGGTAAAAAAAACTCACTTTGACCAACTCATTGGCGGCGGGACTTGCGGTTTCAATGATGATGCCCAATACAACAGAAGGAGTCGGCCCGGCAATACTTAGTTCAGGGTGCTTGCTATCAATCACACCGTTCAAGAAAAATCAAGTAAAGTTTAACTTGGTTTTACCTGGCCTGTAAATTTGTATTTCAATATAGATATAATTATATCTTTAGTGAATAAATAAAAACGCTTAACAATCGAGGCAATGGAAGTTTAAAATTTGCAATTAGAAATTGAATATACAATAGTATGGCTTACTTTTTTCCACACGTGGCAGATGACAGAGGACAAAAAAATTTTAAAATGTCCAAATGAGCCAATGTGATGCGAGCTTTACGGGAATGGTCTTTTAACCTTTTCATTTTATTATGGAAAAATTATTTTTAGGTCCTTGGTTTACAAAATATCTAACTTCGTCTCGCTGTTTATGCAAATTATTTAGAATCTAAGACATGCCTCCATCCTGAATTTTTAATCTTTACATCGAGAAAAGTAACAATTTTTCCGAATAATTTTGCAAAAAAAGAAAAGAAAAAGCGGAAATACCACTAAACATCATAGTCCATTAAAAAACCACATTCTTCTCGGGCATTGGCCAAAAGAGTGATTCAGCTTCCTTTATCATTCGCTCTTGCACGTAACCCCTGACCATGGTAGTCCACGAAATTACTTTTCTCTCTGGCATAGTATCAAACACTTTCCTTGCCTCATTAATCATCCCATTCTTAATATACCCAGAAATCAACCCATTCCAAGAAACCGTGTTTCTTTCAGGCATTTTATCAAACAAATTCTGGGCTTCATAAGGCTGCTTGTTTTGGAAGTAGCCAGCAACAATTGCATTCTAAGTAATAATGGTTTTGTTTGGCAATTCATCAAATATTCTTCTTCATCAAATATTCTTCGAGCTCTGGCAACTTGGCCTATACGGGCGAATCGGAGGATACTGCAAGTACACTTGCGCAGTAGGTTCTACGAGGAACAATCAGAAACCGCATCGATGTTGAAGAACAGGACAGGAGAGATTACAGTACTCACCAAAGAAAACACTGAAATGGATCTAACGCAAAGAGAAAGATGAAATTACTTGGCCAATCATCATCTTCATCATCGCCGAATCCGTCCAAGCGCCCTGCTATTGAACCACGGATGGAGTGTCGAAGAGCCATGGTTCGAGACTGGGGAACCAACCACTTCCTTTGGGAGACCCAGAACTTCATGAAATTATAGAGACGAAGAAGCAGAGGCAGGTGAAAGGCGAATTTTGTTTGCGTGCAGCGATTGAAGCTCTTGGTGTTGCTGGCGGTGGTGATCTGCGAGAGGAGGCAAATTTTTTTTTTCATTTTAAATAATCTTTAGTCCTTTTATTTATATTTTAAATAATTTTTATTTGGGTTTTAGTATGAGTTTGGATTTGTTTTTGTTTCTATGTTAATATTTTTACTGTGGTTGACTTTTGTTGGGTGGCATTTGTATGACATTTCAAGGGTATTTAGGTATTTTTATGTATAAGTAATGAACTTTTGATTGGGATGGACCTGTAGTATGAACATTTCAAAGGGTATGTAGGATATATTATTTAATGTAAATTATTTTTTTAATGAGAAAAGGATAAAAACTTAGATGGGAGAACATAGGGACTCCAAGAATAATTAGATTATAAATAGAGAGAGAGAAGAAGTCATGTATTTGTAAAAAAGATATTATAGACACCACGAAATAATAATTAACCCTTAATTATTTGCTAGGTTGCATGGACTCGGATGGACGATAGGACACGTACACATAATACTGTAATCCATTCAAAAAAAATAAAGAAATATGGATTAGGACAAGTCATTATATTCAAATATATAGTTCTAGGTTAAAAATATAAATATATAAAAAAATACGTATTAATTCAATATAAAAGTACCAAACAAAACACATATAACTTCCTCTTTACTTTCAACGTCATTTAAAAAATCCACCCATCACGTCTCAAATATTATACCAAGAATTTCTCATCTCAAATCCACAATAACACTAAAAGATAAAATTGACAGTTTCAAAAATTCCAGCACGCCTCAAAACACGTTTCGAATTAATCCTTTGCGAATATTAATTTATTAAAAAATTAAATATATAAATAATTATTCAATATAAAATAAAAAAAACTTAATTTTTTACTTCAACGTCATTAATAAATCCACATCATCGTTAAATATTATCGTTTCTATCTCACCCATCTAAAGATAAATTGACAGTTTCAAAAATTCCAACGCCTTCAAAATAGTCGAATTAATCTCTTGCAATATTCTACATATTTGTTTATTCAATATAATATTATATGTTTTTTCTTAATAAAAGTCAAAAATTACCATGAAAAAAATCTAATTTTTAAATTTGACAATAAAATTATAAACACTACATAATGATTTAAGGTTTTTTCTTCTTATATATGTCGTAATTTTTTATTTTAAGTATATATATATATTTATCTAATTTATATTTATGACTCAATTTGAATTGTTTTGTTATTAAATTTATCTAAAAGTTTTATAAAATTTTTACAAGTGTCTTAGAGTATCTTTGAAATGTCTGAAATTAATAAAATTAAAATAAAATAGTCAAACACATATTTTAAAGTGTTTAACACATGTCCGGAGTGTCATGTCCGTCGTAAGTATGATACTAATATGTTAAACCTTTTAAGGCGTCGGTGTGTTGTAGATATTTTGAGAAACAACCAAATCTCTTAAACAATCTACCCATCAATCTCTAATCTAGCCATAAAAATTAATATTCAAAAATCATTTTGCTCGGTGTGGATGGCATATCATTTTTGCTTACTGAACCAAGAAGCCTCAACCCATCCTCAAATCGCTATCTTTAAGTCACCGATCAATTTTGTGACCTTTTTCCAATTATCGATTGAGGCCGACAAACTAGACATTATCAGCGTTAAAAGAGTCAATAAACAAGATGTCAAGAATAATAGTGACTAAAGATTACGTTGAGGACTGCCAATTTGTTTGGATGAGATGAGTATCAGCGGCAAGATTCAGGAGATGTCGTGTAAACATGAGTCTCATTCGGGTTGTGTTGAAAAGTGGTTAGATATTCATGAGTCTATGCCCGATTTATTGGTCTGGGATGCCTATAGAAGAAGGCGGTGTCAGCAGTGAAGATGAGCAACACTCAGGGAGAAGGCCCGACCATTGGTTTTCTTGGATTATTATTAATGTTATAGACTCTATCAACTGGGCCTTTGTCATCGGGTTTGGATCCTGGATTCTAGTGAGAGGTGAATATTGATCGTTCCTAATCTACGATGCAAGATTACCTCGTATGTTAAGTTTGATATCAAACTAGTCTGAAAAACTGGACTTCGTCTGCGGATAGATATTTAAATATTATTCTATTAATTTTTGTAATTGATTATATTATTATGTTTAGTAAATTATTATGGATTATAAAATTGTTAGGAAGAACAATCAAAATTCTATTTAGTATAATTCAACAATGGTAAATATTAAAGTGATTTGTAATAAAAAAAAAAAAGTTATGTCACTGACATTATAAATCTATAACTTAAATTGATTATTGATGTATTTACTATACTTTTATATTATTTACTTATAAATTAATAAATTGAAGTTTAAAAAAATAATATTGAAATAAGACTTGGATTTTTTTTTCTTTTGAACATTTTTTTTTTTTTTTTTGCCAAAACCAGAAAATAAGTTGAAAACAACATTGAAGAAATGAAAAAAAAGTTAAAAAGAAAGAAAGTAATTATATTTATTATTTGATAACATGGAAAGTTACCCAAAATTCTCTGTATTGTTGTATTTTTCTAACCGCTAAAACTTCGATGAAGTAATTATTAAAACTGTTTAGATTATATCTTTAAGCTTCATACATGGATGACACCGTTACTTTCTTAATGACCTAAAATACAAAAATTGCACAAAATATCAAATATTAAATTAATAATATATTATCTTAAAAAAGAAAGAAAAAAAATAAAAAAATAGTTTTATCTTATTAATTAGAAACAATTTAATTAAAATAAAATACAGTTGTAAAAAGTTATGATGATATCAAAATATTATCTAAAACTTACCATATGACTCTTTTGTCCATTCATAAATTAATTTTGAATCCATGTAAGAGTATAAAAGTATTGACAATTAATGTAACGCTATCATCTATATTACTAACATACATTGCTGAATTATTGTAGAAGCCTTTGTAAAAAATAATTAAATATGTTTAATGGGAATCCTTCAACGTGAATGGACTGATTCTCCATAAAAGCGATGCTATTCTCACCACAAATATAACTTATTTATATTATCAAAACTAAATAGCTAACAACTTATTGAATCCACTAATTCGAGAATAAAAGAAAATATAAAATGATATAAACTTTTTTATTTACATTTTTTTTTACTGTGGGGAAGACAAAATGACATCATCATTCTTTTTTTAAAATTCCATTTGGCCTTGAAAAGAATAATGAAAAATGAACTAACCAATTAATATGACTTGATAATGAAAAATCCTCAAGAACACACTGCCAAGTACTATCCTCAATGAACATTATTACTAAAGCACCAAACCGATCTGCATTATCATTGAGAATACCGGCTGCGTCAATATCACTGTCCTTCAGAGACTCTTCGCCGAGATACACGAAAATCGGAGTAGAATCATGGGCACCTCTCCAATGTTGGGCAAAACTAGAAACTTGATAATTGCAATTCTGTATCAAGTTAAACAATAAGAATAGAAAGATTTAGAGACTAAACAATAATGAAAGAAGATGAAAGAAGCACTCCTATTGGATAATCAAATCAAGAGAATTGTTGGCTTATTTATAGAGAAACAAAACAATAAATAAGAAAGAGAAAAGAAGCCAACTCCTAATGGATAATCAAATCAAGAGCACATTGATTTGGCTTATTCCTAATAGCCATACATGTAAACAGAACACAATGGAAAGAAATACATAGGAATTAAAAAATGTAACAGTGTCTTGACATCAAACCAAATAAAGAGATTAAACAATAAGAATAGAAAGATTTAGAGACTAAACAATAATGAAAGAAGATGAAAGAAGCACTCCTATTGGATAATCAAATCAAGAGAATTGTTGGCTTATTTATAGCCATACATGTAACAGAAACAATAGAAAAATATGGCATTAATAGTAACGTGTCTTGACTCAACAAATAAAGAGACAAAGTAGGAGAATTATTAGCAACTATCTAACAAAGCATGAGCTATCAAAAATATCCACCCCCTTGATTCAAAATCACACACTCCAAAACAAGAACAGAAGTACAAATGCTTTTTGAGCGAGAGTGCTTTAGTCAGAACATCTGCAAGTTGTTCTTCGGTGCTGCAATAAGTCAAGACAATTTGCTCACTTTCGACTAACTCCCGAATGAAGTGATGACGGGTATCTATGTGTTTAGTCCTCCTATGAAAGGCTGGATTTTTTGTAATTGTGGACTTGTTATCAGAGAAAATCTCAATTGCTTCCTTTTGTTCCTGGTTAAGATCTTTCAATAACCTTCGGAGCCAAATTGCTTGACAAGCTGAGGTAGTTGCAGCCATGTATTCTGCTTCCGTTGATGACAAGGCTGCTGTTGGTTGTTTTTTTGAGCTCCAAGACACTGCACATGAACCAAGAACAAATACCTAACTAGAAATACTTCTTCTATCTTCAAGAGAATTTGCCCAATCGCTGTCTGTAAAGCCTTTTAACTTGAAATCTTAGCTTGCAGTATACCAAAGCCCAAAATTCAAAGTTCTTGCAACATACCGTAGAATTCTTTTTACTGCTCCAAGATGTTGCTTAGAAGGACTATGCATGAACCTAGAAACAACACCAACAGAAAAGGCTATATTTGGCCTTGTGTGACATAAATAAATCAGTCCACCCCCAAGCTTCTATAAAATTTTCTTTCTGCAGGTTCTGAACCGTCATTGGCTTGTAACTTTTCACTAACATTCATTGGAGTTGCTGTGGAGTTAGAATTTAGCATGTAAGATCTTTGAAGAAGGTCAGCTGCTTACTTCTTTTGAGATATAAAAATCCCATCTATTGTTTGAATAATCTCCACGCCAAGAAAGTAATGAAGCGTCACCAAATCTGTCATCTCAAAAGTCTTCATCATATTTTCTTTAAATTCAAAAACAAGAGAAGAAGATGATCCCATGTGAATCATATCGTCTACATAAAGACATACTAACAACAAATCATTCTCATGTTTTTTAAGATAAAGAGTTGGTTCATTTTCACTGCTAACAAAATCAGACTTCAGAAAATAAGAATCAATCTTACTGTACTAAGCTCGCGGTGCTTGTTTTAGCCCATAAAGAGCCTTTTTCAACTTATATACCTTACTCTCCTTGCCTTTGATTACGAACCCATCTGGTTGTGATACATAAACTTCTTCTTTCAAGTCACCCTTTAAAAAAGCTAACTTAACATCAAATTGAAAAACATGCCATTTCAATTGTGCAGCTAATGCTAAAGCAATTCTTATGGTCTCAAAACGCACCACAGGAAAAAAGGTTTCTTCTTAATCAATAACTTGCTGTTGGCAATACCCCTTAGCTACAAGTCGCGCCTTATGCTTTTGAATTCTCCTATCTGCTTGGTACTTTGTTTTGAAAATTCACTTCAGTCTGATTGCTTCTTTTTCTGTAGGTAAATTGACCAAATCCCAGGTACAATTTCTTTCAATGGCTGACATCTCTTCTTTCATTGCATTACACCACACATCTTCGTCTGCTGCTTCTTCATAAGATGATGGGTCAACATTTGCGAACATTGTAAATTGAATTATATCTCCTTCATCATTAATGGCATTATCTTGAATCACCTCCAAATTTCTTAAATGGGAAGATGGTTGAATTTATCGTCTTGGCCTGGTCGCTAGTTAGGAGGAACTCGAAATATTAGATGTTGCGTGAGTATTCAAAGGTACCTCTTTTTCTGTTGACTAAACCAAATCTTCATCTTCTACATGAATTTCAGCAGCTGGCGTTGCATGACTTTCATTCCAATTCCAGCTTGCAAGTTCATCAAATACAACATTCCTGCTAATAATTATTTTGCCACTAATAGGATTATAAAACCTATAAGCCTTGGATTGAGATGAACAACCAACAAAAAAACAATTTTCAAACTTGTCATCTAGTTTTTAATGATTTTGTTGGTTAATTAAGGTATAAGCAATACAACCAAAAATTTTCAAGTGGCTAACATAAGGCTTCATACCTGACCAAACCTCAAAAGGAGTCTTGTTCCAAATTGCTTTTGTAGGAGAGATATTTAAAAAGTAAACTAATGTAGCTACTGCTTTTACCCATAAACTGTTCGGAAGATTTTTTGCTTGCAATAAACTTTTGGCCATTTCAATGGTAGTGCGATTTTTTCCCTCAGCAATGTCGTTTTGTTCCGATGTGTATGGTGCTATCAATTCCCTATGAATGCCATTATCTACACAAAATGAATTGAAATCACCGGATAAAAACTCTCCTTCCCGATCTGTGCGAAGAGTTTTGATGATTTGGCTGCTTTGCTTCTCAACCAAGGTCTTGAACTTCTGAAACTTTTGAAACGTTTCTGCCTTGGTAACTTGAAAATATACCCAGCTGAAACGACTACAATCATCAGTAAATAATAAAACATATTGACTTCCTACAATAGATTTTGTTTACGGGTCCACACAGGTCGGCATGTACGAGCTCAAGACATTCAGATGCCCTCCAAGGCTTCCCAACAGGAAATAATTTTTTATTTTGCTTCCCATAGATACAACCTTCACACAGCCCAATTGACTTAATTCTAGGCAGCCCATAAACCATTTCCTTCTTACTCAACAATTTTAAACCTTTCACATTGAGATGACCATACCTTAGATGCCACAAGGTAGAGTCATTTGGTTCATTCCCAGCAACTAATGCACAGCTTTCACCACCAGAGACATATAGGGGAAACAAATTGTTTTGTACCATAGGAACACTAACAATAATTTGGCCAGATTTTTTTATCTTTGATCTCACATCAATTATTATCAAACAAAACTGAATACCCCCCATTCATTAACTGACCAACACATAACAAATTATTTGCCAAACTGGGTGCAAAGTAAACATAATCGAGAAATTTCACATTACCATTGTTGACCGTACTGCGATAGTACCTATTCCTTCCATTTTGATCTTGGTGTTATTTCCAACCTTTACTTCTTTCTTGAAATTTTTATTAAGTTCTTTGAATGCAGATTTTTCTCCCGACATGTGGTGTGAACAGCCGCTGTCAATGAACCAAACTTCTGTTGGCACATTCACCTCCGCCTCTTGCTCTGGCTCTTGAGCCATGAACAACTTCTCTTCTACTTCAACTTCTGCATAACTTGCTTTTTCTTTCTTTTTAAGCTTCCAACAATCTGCTTTCACATGGCCATAATTTTTGCAGTAGTTACATTGAACACTACTTTTGTAATGTCTTTGTTCATCATTTGTCTGCCTATAATCAACTTGCTCATAGGATCTTCCTCTACCTCTGCCTCTGTTGTTGGCTCTACCGCTGCGACCTCCTCTGTTGAATTCTTTACCTTACCAGCGGCTCTTGAGTCACCGGTTGATAGGGAAGCTTTGACCTGAAATGCCTTTTCTTCTTATTTCTCAATCCATTTGCTATTCATTCTGGCTTCATGAGATTTCAATGACCCTTTTAGGTCATCAAAAGATAAAATAGACAAGTCTTTGGATTCTTCTATAGCAACAGCTACATGATCAAATCTAGGAGTTAAACTCCTTAGAACTTTCTCAACCACAACTTGATCATTATATTTTTCACCATATGCCTCAAATGATTCACTACCGTGGCTACTCTGGACAAAAAGACTTGTATTCACTACCGTGGCTACTCTGGACAAAAAGACTTGTATTGTCTCATTATTCTGCATTGTCAGATTCTCAAATTCACGGCGTAGTGATTGAAGTTTGACCTTGATAGATTTGTTTGTGCCTTGACATTCTTTCTGCAGTATCTCCCATGCCTCTTTGGAAGTGCTTGCCGCTGCAATTCGTGAGAATATTGATTCATGAACAACTTGTTGAATGCTGTATAAGGCCGTGTTATCCTTTTTCTTGTTCTCTTTCAGCCGTTCTCTTTCAGCCTTGCTTCATCAGTGTCAGGATCTGCAAAACCTCTTTCAACTAATTCCCATACATCTTGGGAATTAAAGAGTGCCTTCATTTTGATGCTCCAAAACTCATACTTCTCTCCATTGAAGATGGGTATGAGTGGCTGCATGGAAGAGGAAATACCATTCACAGCCATGACCTAATTTCCTATTGTATTTCACTCCCTTACGTGTCTCTCTCTCTCTCTCTCTCTATTTTTACTCACACTAGCCCAGTCAAGAATCAAACTAGGCTCTGATACCACAATGTTGGGCAAAACTAGAAACTTGATAACTGCAACAATCTGTATCCAAGTTAAACAATAGAATAAGAAAGCTTTTAGAATAAACAATTAAGAAAGAAGATGAAACAATAATGAAAGAAGATGAAAGAAGCACTCCTATTGGATAATCAAATCAAGAGAATTGTTGGCTTATTTATAGCCATACATATAACAGAAATAATAGAAAAATAATGCACTAACAATAACGTGCCTTGAATCAACAAACAAAGAGACAAAGTAGGAAAATTATTGGCAACTATCTAACAAAGTATGAGCTGTCAAAAATATCCTATTTTGAATCAACTTCTAACATCTAATGCTTGTAAATAATTGCATATCTTTGTTGGAAAGTTGCATAGCTTTGTGGTTGATAATTGAAATGATCAAGTGTTTGGTTGCAATGATACAATTCATAATCTAATGGTGCAAAACCCGGAATTAACACTAAGTCTTGGTATTTTTGATAATGGTGAAGAGTATGAAATGTGTATTGTGAAGGAGAAGAAGAATAAAAGCAGGAGCAAGAGTAGTTCCATTTTTAAAGATTTTGTAGGTGAAATAATAATAATAATAATAATAATTAGTAAGTCTAATGGTCTAATTTATATGAAGAAAGATTAATTTTGGACAATACTATTTTTGGATTTTCTGGTAAGAGTTTGAATCAAACTCCTATTTGTTTGATCATAAAATCTCAGGAAATCTTATTTTATTGTGTTGTTAAGATTAGTTTCCTGAATGCTGTTTATTATGTTGAATACTTTTAATTAATAAATTTTAAAATTTAATTAAGATTTAACTTTTCTTACATTTTATGTCTATCTATTTATATCTATATAAATATATAAAAGTTAAGTCCTAAAAGCTTACGTGGCATCATTTTAGACCATTAAGGAACTTACACGGCAATATAAATATATTAAGTTGAAAATATATTTTTATATTCTAAAAAATTATTTTTTAATATTGTTAATAGAGCATTAATTAATATCATTAATATTTTAAAAACTTTTCACTTTCTTATAATAAATAATTAACAATTTCATTAATATTTTCTCTTTCATTTTCATTTTTTTTTTTTTTACTTTCCTATTTTTACTTTCATTTTTTTTTTTTTTACTTTCCTATTTTTACAGAATTTGTATAAATATCTATTTTAATATAAATGAAACTATAAAAAAATACATCATACTTTCAACAAAAAGAAATGGATTACTTGTAAACAATACAAGACTATTTTCATGGCATTTAATAAATTTGAGCTTGATCTATGTGGTAATGACGATGAAATTACAAAGTATATTCACTTCTCGATGATCAACTAATGTATGATTAAACTGATATATATGTTTTTTTTTTTTTTTTTTTTTTCAAGGAGGAGATGACAGTCATTCTTATTTTCAAATTAGGACAAACTTTTAATGAAATTTTTAATTTTAATGTTTTTAATATTTAATTGGATTAATGCAATATTTTAAAATTATTTATATTCAAAATGAATTCAATATAATTGACATTTATAAAAATTATTTTAAAACTACTAATATTTCTAAGAAAATAAAAAATCAAGATAAACTTGATTTATGTATGTATATGTTAATATATTGATCCTTTTGCAAGAATCTACGAAAAAATATTATTTTTTATTTTATTTCTTTGGAAATTAGTAAATATAATATGTTTGATATTTAAATTATTAAAAGCAATTATTTGTTATAATAAAAATAGTATTTTTATTTTTAAATATCACGTAACATCTTCACGCCAAACGAGGGAAGACGACTAGTATTTATAATTTAAGTTTCTCGTATGGAATTTAATCAATTAAAGATTTCATAAAGCTGTAAAGGGTAAATTCTTTTAATTTTTATAGTTTGGTGAAATTTACAAATTAAGACCTCTATTTTAAAATATTAATTAAAATAAACTTTTTATTTGGTTGTCATTCAATTAGATAATCTTTCTTTTAAGATTTTCGAATTTTTTAATCAACTAAAGAAAATAATTTTTATTTCAACTTTACTTTTAAGGGAAAGAAATCAAATAAAATTGTCAAGTTTTATCTAATAATTTTAATCTAATCATATAAATGGGATTATTTTAATAAGCTTTTCTCTATAAATGGAATTAGGATTAATGACGTTTAATTAGCGTTTGATTTCCACCATTGAGTTTTATTGCACTATTTTTTTTAGGTTTGTTTAGTTAGTTATTATTCAGTCAACTGTTTATCTTAATCTTTCTTTTTTCAATAACTTTGATTATTATAATTAAATTATAAAATAAAAATTCAATAAAAATTTTTGCATGAGCTTTAATAAACTTTTGCATTTAGATATTTTAATAAAATTGTTTAAATAGCTTATATGAACATAATTGAATTATTTACAATCTAATTGATTCCCAACTCTTATGCTAAAATGCAACATTTACTTTTGGACTCTTGGACTAAATGGTTTTTATAATTCTATTGGTGTAAGCTATTGTTAAAAATTTTAAATCTTCATATGTTACATGATTTTGAGATTTGTTCCTTTTGCCTAATCATATTCTTTAAAAGTTGTGTTTCATTTTGTTTAGTAGTGTTGTTATTCAGTTTCTTATTAGTTTATTTTTATTTTCTGCACTTGTTTTGTAATTTTATTTTTTTTATTTTTATTTTTTTTTATACTTGCACAAGGTATGCAGTCTCGTGTTCGTTTTAATGATTCACAAACATGATTAATCCCCAATTGCTCTTAGAGGCAAAGGGGCTGGTCTGAGGGAGTTTGCATTGCGAAGATTGAATCCATATTCTAAGTCATTGTAATCAATCCCGCAAAATTTCTTTGTCACTTAACTACCCTATTCCGGTTTGTTTTGTAATTTTATGTTTTATGGCGGAAAATTTTGATGCATTCAACTGTTATAAAAATTGTAGATAGATTTTGAGCATTTGAGTTTATTCAAATATCCATCAACATTTGATGACAGAAGCCAAAATTGAAGTAAGAAAAGCATATATCCATGTCATACAACCTTTGTCTTGAAACATTTTCACTTTCAACAATCCTTACTAAATTAACTAAAATTACATTACCATTCTGCTCTACAAAAAGTAGAAACAAAAACAAAAACAAAACTTTAATTCACTATTTCTTTTTGGAAAAAAATAAAATACTTTTTCTTAAAATTATATTGAGAATGGAAAGGAGGTATCTGAATTCAAACTTCATATTGGTTTATTTTTATCTAAGTGCAAGAAGTTGTAGGGAAATAAACGGAAAAAATTGCCGAAAACCCAATTTTTTTCAAAATTTAGTTTATGATGTGTTTAAATACATACTATTAACCTTCCAAATTGTAAAAGTGTATGAACAAACTGCCTCAACTGAAAGGCTAGAACATCGTCATATTAACCAATAATAAACAAAGTGATAAATACTCAGGCAAAAATGCAAAGCAGAAACTGTACATTAGGCTCCCAATAAACACATGCTTTTAATTTGATTCCTTAAGGCGACTTCTAATTTGCCATACCACCTCATCCATGTCTTGGTCTCAGAACCTCGGATCGTCATTTTAAGCAATGAAGTGCAAGGTTAGCCAACTTTCGAGCCCTTTTAAGAAAAGTGTTGGCCGCCAAATACGTGTGTCTAAAACTCGAAGAACTCTGCGTCTGTTTGTCAGGTAAGGGCTTTGCCCACTCCACCAGGGTTGTTCGCTTGCTCAGGTGGCGCAGTCCTTCTCTATAGGCTCGTTGCCGGATAAAATTTCTAGAAGTACAACTCCAAAACTGATTACAATCCGCACTTGCAATTAAACGGCCTGCTGTTCAGTATCAAAAAATTTAATAAAGTGACCAGGATCCGTATACAATTACAACAACTATTGTTGTATTATACTGCATAAACCATAAGGCAAAAGTACCAGCCACAACCCAATAAGTTGTCTTAACAACCGAACATAATTAAGTATTAGTATGGAGAGAATATTGTGGAAGGGTTAATTACATTTGGCAGTGGCTTAAACTTTAATGTTTTTATTTGATGTCTGAATGAAAAAAAATTTCTAATTGAATGTCTAAATATTCAAAAGTTAGCAATCAAGGTGCATTGGTCCAAATTAGTTTATCGGAAGAATTTAAAATAAAAACCATCTTATTTATTAATAAATGATATCAATTCATAAACAATCAATCCATCTTTCCATCCCCCCCCCCCCCCCCTTTCCTTTTTCACTGGTTTTATATCTTCTTTTAAAAACAAGTCCAAAAAAATTTATTTCAGTTTCTTTCAATTTCAAAATAATAATAAGGAGAGAGAATAACAAGGAAAAAGGAATACGATAATCTAAAAAAAATAACAAAGCAAAATGATTGGGGGTAATAGTTCATTTGATTTTCCAGTAAGATTTCCAACTAAACGCCACTTAATTGGTATGCAAAATTATTTAAATCATATACTATTCTCCATTCTATAGTATTTGTTCACCATTTTTAAAAAATAATTTGTTCAAAAATATTTTGTCACATTTGTGATTTCAAAGGTGTTATAATACTTTTTTTCCATTGTGTACCTTTGTACTATGACCAAATTAAATTATTACTTCAATTTAAAATTTTTTTAGAGGGAATTAGTATTAAATTAAGAATAATTTCAGTCAATTTACGTTAATAATTTATTATAATTTCGACAAATTTAATTAATTTTCTCAAGGGATGTAAACTCAAAATTTGTAACAAGTATTATGGAATTAAAGAAGTTACTTTAATTCAAATTTTCCTATTTAGCCAATCAAATAAAAAAAAAAATTTAATTAACTACCATATATTATTAACCCTATTTGAACTATTTGCTATGAGACTTTTGAGGTTTGCAGTGACACATAATTATTAAAAATAAAGTTTCTTGAATCAGTTAGATTTGATTGTTCTCCAGTTATCCTCACAAACTAACGTGAGAATGGTGGCAAATTTTTGGCTAATACGGTTGAGAGTTTTGATACAGGCCGACTATGTCCTCTACCACTATAACCTGCAAATTTTAGAAAATTTTGACCCTTCATTAAACCTCAATTAAACAAAAAAAAAAAAAAAAAAAAAAAAAAGGATCACTTTGCAAATGTTCAATGGTAATGCCTTTTCAAAAGAATCAAATGATATGCAGTTTTTACTCGCAATATCATCTCTCCATTCAATGTTAGCTTTCATTCCATGCTCGTTCTTCTAACACCCCTTTACCTTGCACAGTCTGAAATTGATATTTCGTTAAGATTAGGGATATGTTTTAACACTTCTAATGCTTCAAATGAGTGAAGAATAAATTGCTCAAACATAACTTTTGGAGATGGGCCATTAGAGAAAATGGTAAAAAATAAGAAAAATAGAAGCATTACTAATCAAGCTAATATCATCAGAGTTACGAGAAGCCACATATTGAAAATGATACCTGTGGCCAGATACTCTTGGTGCAGCAAATCTTGAGTTCCCATGACCCTAGTACTGACGTAACTCTTATCATCAGTTGGCCCATCCCTAGCTAAAGCAAAAAACCAGAAAAGCTTTGCGTGTAGTTCTGAAAAACCACCAAAATATGGAGCAAATGTTAGCAGGGGCAGGTCAACAAATGCAGATACACTCAACTAATTGTTTTCCTTAAATTCAAATTATATTGGTGAAAAAAGTTGTCAGGTTAATGTAGGTAAATTACATTTACTGAATAAGGCAGTATTATGAGAAGTCTTACTAAAGTCCCGATGATGACATCTCACATCAGCACTATCGAAGAAATGCAAAGCCCCTTTGCAGCACCAAGAGCAATTTTTCATTGCGAAAATGTCCCAAGAAATAGCGTTCAGACCCCCTTATATCAAGATTCCTTAACGTTTGCGCATGTTATTCATAAATTAAGAAGCAGTAGTCAAGTTAATACAATAAATGATAACATTGGAAACTCACTCCTGAATAAATGCTTTCCATGGTGCCACAGACATAAACTCACAAACCAAAAGCCGATTGGTTCATCCTCAAACAGTAACCAATCAACTAACACAGTAGGATGCTGCAATTTTCCAAGATAGTTGATCTCTGCCTTTCATGTCAAAGAACTACTACAATCAACTATTTTAGGCTCATCTCCAATCTTTTAAAATTAAACACCACTGGGCATGAAAGGAGTTCTAAAAATATAATCATATTTTTACTGATACTAAATATTATGAACTTTTTTAGGATATCCTAAAATTCCTAATGGGCAATGGCTATTTTCTATGATTGAAGCAACTCCTATCGGTTGTTAAGATAAGCAAGGGCACTGTAAGGTACATGAGAAGAATGGATTCACATTTTCAAATACATCTTGTATTGCCAAGTTCTCCCTAATTGAAGAGAGAAGTATGAAACTCCCTATAATTTTAAGGACCTCAACCGAATAAATCAGGCCCCTGAAAATGAAGAAGAAAAAAATTTATCATGAATAGCTGGAAAAAACAATTAGAAATTGAAACCAAAAACTGACAAACCATTCCGGCCTGACCAAGGAAGCCTTCATGGGTAAAGCCTCTTCACACAATTCACCATTTGCATCAAATCCGCCCTTTGAAAACTGGGCCCAAAACCATCTTCACCCAGTACACCATCTGATCGGGAAGTTTCTAGTGGCAATCTTCGTTCACTGAAGCTAAAAGTTCTTTAAATTGGTGACTGCAATATTCTAACTCAAAACCAAGATTCTTCCCATCTCTTCTGACCATTTCTTTGAATTCAATTCTACAAGACAATAATTATGAAATAAAAATTGTCTAAAAGGGGAAAACTCTAAAAATATTATCCTTCTCATTGCCTAGTTAACTACTCTCATACTAGAATAATCAATTTTTGTTTCAAATAGGTCCTGAAGAGAAGAATATCAATATGATACATAATCTCAAAGAATATTCTTCCTAATTTAAAATTACATAAACACACTTTTCCTCAGACACCAATTACTCTTAAATCCATCACAAAAAAATTGACAAATATTTCACCAAATTTGATTGAAAATCCAAGGAAATTAATCAAATAATCAAACTATAGAAATACATTACCTTAGGGAAATTTATCTTGACATTTACAAAAAGTTAACAACAACATTCTAAAAATTTAAATTTCTTGTCAAGAAACATTAAGTGTATTTCGTGAAAGGCCATAGCAACAGCAACATATAGAGTGACTAATACCGAGTGAAAGAACAAAAGGAACGCTCAAGGCATCTTTAGGGTAAAAATTAGAAGAAGGCGACTTGATTTCAATCTTCAATCAAGGAAAAAACAGTAACAGCTAATTGTGAAAAACACAATAAAAACTTAAAACACTACAACATAAAAGAATAAATGGGTACCTGTGCTACGAGTATAACCCTTGATTCCGTTTGCTACCACCAAGTCCCATTTCCAATCAGACACCTCAACTCCTCTCCATAGAAATTCTAAAAACCCAAAAAAAAAAAAAAAAAAATCGAACAAAGAAAAGGAGCGTCTTTGTTTCCAAGAAACCCTTTTTCTTTCTTTAAGATTTGCAGCAAATATTGATGACAAGAAAAAAGAAAGGGTTTAAAAAAAACTATTTTTGAGCAACTCACTGGAAGGCGGACTTGCGGTTTTTCATTGATGTGATTAGTGCCCAATTAAACACCACGAAAGATTCGGTTGCAATACTTTCAGTTTCAGGTTCTTGTATCAAACCTTCAAGAAAAATGAAGTAAAGTTTACTTGGTTTTAACTGGTATATTTGTATTTAAATATGGATAAAATTATATTTTTGGGTGTTTATAAACGAAAAACTGCTTGCCAATCGAGGCGTTGCACAGTTTTAAAATCTACAATTAAAAATTGAATATACAATAGTACGGCTCACTTTTTGCCACCCACGTGGCCAGATGATGAGGACAAAAAAAATTTTTAAAATATTTCAAATGGAAGCCAAATGGTGATGTGAACTTTTATGGGAATCGTCTTTTAACTTTCATTTTATTATTTTGGAACATTATTTTTAAGTCCTTGGTTTACAAACTATTAGGACTTCCCTGCTATGAAAACCACGGGATTGAGTATCGACGAGCCATGGTGTTCGATTCTTGGGAAACCAACACTTCCTTGGGAGGCCCAGAAATTCATTGGAAATATATAGAGACGAAGAAGCAGAGGAGCGTGAAAGGCGAATTTTGTTTGGTGCAGCGATGGAAGCTATGGGTGCTGCTGGCGGTGCGTGATTTTGGGAGAGGATGCTAATTTTTTTTTTTTCATTTTAATAATATTTATTCCTTTTATTTTATATTTAAAATACATTTTTGTTTTGGTTTTAGCAAGTTTTAGATTTATTTGTTTCTAATGTTAATATTTTTACTGTGGTTGACTGTTTGTTGGTGCCATTTACATATTTTAAAATGTTATGTAGCTTTATACGAACATAATGATTATTTTACAATCTATTGATTCCCGCTACTTATTGCCAAAATGCACATTTACTTGGGACTAAATAGGTTTTATAATTTCTATTGTGTAAAGCTATTGTTAAAAATTTTAAATCTTCATATGCTGATATATGATTTGAGGATTGTTTCTTTTGCCTAATCATATTCTTTAAAGGTTTGTGTTTTCATTTTGTTTAGTAATTTGTTATTCGGATTTCTTTCCTTCGTAAATTTATTTTATTTTTGTTCTTGTTTTGTAATTTTGGGTTTTTATCTCTTTGGATATTTATACGAGATCTGCAGTCCTGTGTCCGTTTTTAAACGGTTCACAAACATGATTTAATCCCCAATCGCACTCGGACGCAGAGAGGCTGTTCTAAGAGAGTTTGCGATCGAATCCATGATTTTTAAAGCCGATGATGATCAATCCTGCAAGGGTTCTTTGTCACGAAAACTATCTCATTCGGATATTTGTTTTGTAATTTTATTGTTTCATGGCAGAAAAATTTTGATTGATTCAACTGTTATAAAAAATTGTTAGATAGATTTTGAAGTATTTTGAGTATCATGAAGCAGATTGGTTCCAAATATCCATGAACAATTTGGATGACAGAAGCCAAAAATTTGGTGAAGTAAGAAAAGGCATATATCCATGTCATACACCTTTGTCTTAGAAACATTTTTTCACTTTCAACAAATCCTACTAATTAACCATTACCATCTGCTGTACAAAAAGGCAGAAAAACAAAAAACAAAAACAAAAATTTTAATTCCACCGTTTCTTCTTCGAAAAATAAAATACTTTTTTTTTTTTCTTTGGAAAATATATTTGGACAAGAAGTTGTATTCTTAATTCAAACTCATATTGGTTGATTTTTTATCTAAGTTGCAAGAAGTTGTTAGGAAATAAATGAAAAATGCGGAAAACCAAATTTTTCAAAATTTGTTCTATGATGGTATTAAATACATACTGTTAACTCAAATGTAATTGTATAAACAGAATACTGTAAGGAAAATTTTACTGCCTCAACTGAAAGGAAAATATATTGCCATAGAACATCATTATTAATACATATTAACAGAAGTGATAAATACTACAAGCAAAATGGGCAAATGCAGAAAACTGTACATTGCTTCGATTAACACATGCTTTAATTGATTCTTGAAAGCGACTCTAATGCCATAAACCACATTCTTCCATGTCTGGTCTTTCAACTTCGGTTCATCATTTAAGCAATTGAAAGTGCAAGGTTAGCCAAACTTTCGAGCCCTTTTAAGAAAGTGTTGGGCCGCCAAGACGTGTCCCGTGTCCTAAAACTCGGAAAACTGTGCGTTCTGTTTTGTCAGTAAGGGCTTTGCCCACTCACTATGTTCTTCGTGCTCAAGGTGACACATTTACTGTCTATGGCCTCGTTGCCGGGATTAAAATTAGAAGGTAACAACTCCAAAGCTGTATACATCGCAACTTTGGCATTTTTAAAACGACCTGCAACATCAAAAATTTAATAAGTGGACCAGAATCCATGATACAATACAACAATATTGTTGTATTATACTGATAAACCATTAGGGCGCAAAGTACTGCCACAACCCAATAAGTTGGTTCTAACAATCACATAATTAGTATTAGTTATGGAGAGGAATATTGTGAAGGGTAATTATCCTTTGCCGTCCTTAAACTTTTAATGTTTTTTTATTTTGAAGTCTGAACGAAAAAAATTTTCTAATTGAATGTCTGAATTACTTCAAAGTAGCAATTCAAGTTGCATTTGAGTGGGATAGTTTATGGGAAAATTTAAAATTAAAACCATCTTATTACTTAATAAATGTATTCAATCATAAAACATTCAATCCATCTTTTTTTTTTTTTTCTTTTTTTTTTACTATCTCTTTCTAAAAAAGTCAAAAAAATTTCTTCCAGTTTTCTTTCAAATTCAAAATAATATAAGAGAGAGAGAGTTATAAGACAGGAATAATTGATTTAATCTAAAAAAAATAAATTAAAGCAAAATTGAAGGGTAATAGTTCATTTTTGATTTTCCAATTAAGATTCCAACAAATGCAACTTAAATTGTGCAAAAAATTATTAATTCATATACTACCTCCATTCCATAATAAATACTTATCACATTTGTGATTTTCAAGATCTAATAAATATTTTTTTTTTCATTTACCTTTTGTATATGACCAATTAATATTACTTCCATTAATAATATTTTTTTAGAAATTAATATTAAATTAAAAGATAATTACAGGTCAATTTTACTCAATAATTTATTGTAACTTAGACAAATTTAATGATTTTATTAAGGAAACGTGGAAAAAATTCAAATGTGGACAAGTATTATAGAACAAAGGGTAGATACTTAATTCAAATTTCCTATTTAGCCATTCAAATAAAAAAAAAAAAAAAAAAAAAAAAAAACTTAATAACTTACATATTATTACTAACCCTATTTTGACTATGCTATGAGACTTAAGAGGGTTGAGTAACCCACCAAACATATTATAAATAAGTTTCCTCCCGATCAGGTTTAAATTTTGATTGTTCTCCTCACAAAACTTTAAACGGTGAAGGGAATGGTAGGCAATTTTGCATATTGGTTGAGAGTTTGATACAAGGCCAACTATCCTCTACCCTCTACGCTATAAACCTGCAAAGTTTATACAAAATTTTTCGACCCTTCATAACCTTTCATAAAAAAAAAAAAAGGGATTCACTAGCAAATATTTCAATGGTAATGGCCTCGAAAAAGAATCAATGATAAGCAGTTTTTTACTCACAATATCCTCCATCAACGGTACTTTCACTCATGCTCGTTCTCTCTAACACCCTTTGCTTGCAGCGTCTCAGATTATATTTTCCTATGACTAGGGATATGTTAACAATTCTAATGCTCAAACAAGTGAAGAATAAATTGCTCCAAACATAAACATTTGGACGCTGCATCAGAGAAAAATGGTAAAAAATAAGTACATTGAACCAGAAAATTGAAGCATACCAAGGCAAGCTAATATCAATCAAGAGTTATTGAAGAAGCCCCAAACGAAAAATGATACCTGTGGCTCACCATACTCGGGTGCAGCAAATCCCAACTTCCCATGACACTAGTACTGAGGTGACTTCTATCATGCAGTTGGCCCATCCCTAGCTAAGCAAAACCAGAAAGCTTTGCATTTGTAGTTCTACAATTGTGGAGCAAATAGTAGCAGGGCCAGGTCAACAAAAAGCAAGATATTACTCAACTAATTGTTAAGTTCTAAATTTCAAATATATTGTGAAAAAAGTGTCAAGGTAATGTAGCATACTGAATCAACGCAGTATATGAGAAGTCTTAAAAGTTTCCGATGAATGACATTCAAATCAGCACTATGAAGGAAATGTGCAAGCCCCTTTGCAAGCACCAAGAGCAACTTTCATGCGAATTCCCAAAGAAAGTAGCTCAGACCCCCTATATCCAAGATCGCCATAACGTTTGAGCATGTTTAATGCATTAAACTTAAAAGCAGTAGTCGAGTAATACAAATAAGATAACATGGAAACTCACTCCTGAATAAATGCATTTTTTCCAAGCTGCCACAAGACCATAAATCACAAACCAAAAGCCGAAGGTCATCATCAAAGCAGTAACCAATCAACTTAACAAGATTAGGATGCTGCAATTTTTCCAAGGAAAGTAGATCTCTTGCCTCATGTCCAAAGAACACTACAATCAACTAGTTTTCTAGATCATCTCAATCTTTAAAAATTAAACACCACTTGGCAATGAAAAGGGATCATAAAAGATAATTCATTTTACTGATACTAAAATATTTATGAACTTTCTTAGATATCCTTTAAATTCCTAATGGGGCAATGGCTATTTCTATGGTTTGAGCAATTTCTATCGTTTGTAAAGATAGCAAAGGCATTTTAAAGTACATGAGAAGAACTGGATTCACATGTTACATACATATCTTGTATTGCCAAGTTCCCCCTATTTGAAGAGAGAGAAGTTATTGGAACTCCCTCTAATTAAGGACCTCAAAACCCGAATAAATTTAGGCCCCTGAATTTGAAAAGAAAAATTTATCCATTGAAATAGCTGGAAAAAAACAAATAAAAGGGAAATTGAAACCATAAAGAAAACCTGAACCAACCAAAGTCGCGCCCTTTTGTAAAACTTGGGGACCATTTCTCCCTTCCTCTGTTTTTTTTTTTTCC
>NW_023590693.1:311733-329844 GCF_014843425.1 Jatropha curcas
GCTGCATTCTCTGGCATACAGTAGCGCGTGGCGACCCATCCACATACTCATACTTACAAGGCCTCATGCAAAATTTTTCACTATTGATTTTTATTTTAATTAATTTAATTATAATTAATCCAAAGTTTATTGAAAAAAAAATTAAGATAACAGTCAACTGAATAATAACTAACTAAACAAACCTAAAAAAAAATAGTGCATAAACTCAATGGGGAAATCAAACGAGCTAATTAAACGTTATTAATCCTAATCATAAAGAAAAAACCTCATTAAAATAATCCCATTTATATGTTTTAGATTAAAATTATTAAGATAAAACAATTGACAATATTTATTTGATTTTCTTTCCCTTAAAATAAAGTTTGGAAAATAAAAATTTTATTTTCTTTAGTTTGATTTAAAAAATTTAAAATCTTAAAAGAAAGAATTAATCTTATTGAATGACAAACCAAATAAAAAGGTTTATTTTAAAATTAATATTTTTAAAAATAGAGGTCTTAATTTATAAATTTCACCAAACTATAAAAAATTAAAAGGTAATTTACCTTATACGCTTCAATGAATCTTTAATTGATTAAAATTCCGGTACAAGAAACTTTAAAATTATAAATACTAGTCGTCTTCCCGAGCGCTCTGCCGTGTGGATGTTACAATGGATGTTTTAAAAATAAAAATATTATTTTTATTATAGTACAATAATCACTTTTAATAATTTCAAATATAAATATATTATCTTACTAATTTTCAAAGAAATAAAATAAAAAACAATAATTTTTTCGTAGAATTCTTGCAAAAGGATCAATAATATTAACATACACATCATATACAGTTATATTAATCTTGAATATATTTTATTATTTTCTAGAAATATTTTTGTAGGTTTTAAAATAAAATTTTTATAATAACAATTTATTATTGAATTTATTTTGAATAAATAGTTTAAAATATCGGCATAAATCCAATCAGATTAAAAAAAAAATTTCATTAAAGTTTGGCCCTAATTTGAAATGGTCAGAAAATACTGTCATCCTCCATTCAACAAGAAAAAAAATATACATATCATTTAAGCATAGCAATTAGTTGATTACTGGGAAGTGAATATACTTTATAATGTTCATCGTCATCACCAACATTGACTAAGTTCAAAATTTATTAAATGCCATGAAATAGTCTTGTATTCTTTGCAAGTAAATTCCATTTTTTTGTTGAAAATATGATGTGATTTTTTTATGGTTTCTTTTTATTGAAAGTAAGATGTTGTATACAAATTTCGTAAAAATAGGAAAAGTAAAAAAAAAGAAAAGAGAAAATATTAATGGAAATTATTAAAATATTTATAAATAAGAAAGTAAAAGTTTTTAAAATATTAATGATATTATTAATTTTATTAATAATTTAAAAAACTAAAAATAAATGATATTAAATTAATTTTTTAACAATTATTAAAAAATAATTTTTTAGAATATAAAATTATTCCAACTCAATGTATTAATATTGCCACGTTTTAGCAAACATTAAATAGTCCCCTAAAATGATGCATACTAAGCTTTTATGACTCAACTTTTTATAATATTTATATAGATAAATAGATAACATAAAAATGTAGAAAACTTAAAATCTTTAATTAAATCTTTTAATTAAATTTTAAATTTATTAATTAAAGTTATTCAACACATAATAAACAGCATTCAGGAAAACTAATCTTAAACACACAATAAATAAGATTTCTAAGATTTTATGATCAAACAAATAACGATTTGAATCAAAACTCTTAGACAGAAAATCCAAAAATAGTAAACTTATCCAGAATTAATCTTTCTTCATATAAATTACACCATTAGACTTAACTAATTATTATTATTATTATTTATATTATTTTACCCTACAAAATCTTTAAAGAAATGGAAACTTACTCTTGCCATGGCTTTTCTTCTTTTCTCCTTCAATATACACATTTCATACTCTTCACCATTATCAAAAATAAACCAAGAACTTTAGTGTTCATAATGGATTTGCTGATCCAATTCAAATTTCCAAATCAGGTTTTGCACCATTAGACTATGAATTGTAATCATTACAGACCAAACATGATCATTTTCAATTATCAACCATCACAAAGCTATGCAACTTCCAACAAAGATAAATGAATTATTACAAAGCATTGGGAGAGGTGCCCATGATTCCTGGCTCCGATTTTTCGTGTATCGTCGGCGAAGAGTCCCCTCCGATGGATAATGGATATTGACCGTGCCGGTATTGACTCACTGATAAATGCAGATCGGTTTGGTGCTGCTATAGTGGTTCATTGAGGTTAGTACTCTGGGTAGTGTGTTTCTTGAGTTTTCATTGTCAAGGCATATTGATTGGTTTTAGTTCATTTTATTTTTTTTGTCGTTTTCTGGCTATTTGGTTTTGGTAATAATAAAATATGTTATATTTGTGGTGAGAACAGCATCGCTTTTCTATGGAGAATCAGTCCCATTTGTATCAAGAGAAGAAGCACTGGAGGAATCAACTCTACGTGGCTATTTCAGCTCTTGCTCCAAGACTTTAGCAGATTATGGCCAGAAATTATTGTTGTACATATAAAAAAGAATTATCAGCGACAAGTCCTCGCAGGTGCATCGTCTTTGGAGGATCATATGGAGGAAGTAATGAATTATATATTTTAAAATACATAATTGTACTTATTTAATTAGCGTAATTAATCAAATCTTTTTTAATTATTATTAAATAAAAAAATAAAAAATGTTCCAGTGCTTGCTACTTTGGTTTCCGGCTCAAGTACCCTCAACATTGCATTGGGAGCATTATTGGCCTCCTTCAGCCCACGATTCTTTACTTCGATGGTTTAATACCACAAGAGAATTCATATTTTCGCTTGTTGCTTCAAAGACTTTTGGGTAATTAAAAATTCAATAAATTTTCATTTATTTTTTATTTTATTATTGAATAATGCTTATATACAAATTGATTAATTTTCCGTTGATCGCAGGAAAACGAAGTGAGAGTTGTTACAAATCAAATTGTACAGTCTTGGGCAGGATTTGAACAGATTTTGCTGTATGGAAAAATGGTCTTTCCCTTGCTTTCAAAAGAATTCAAAAACTTGCAAGTAATAAATCACACACACTCGAACTTTTAACTTAAATTGAACTTGGTTTGAGGAAAAAAAATTTTTCAAAGGTTTGGGCCACGAATGATCTTTGGGACATCGAGCAGTCCTATAACTGAAACTTTCAACTACGGAGAAATGTGCACTATATTATATATATATAATATAGGAATGTGTCCCAATCTCCTGTTTACCAGTACATGCTAATCTCGCCTCTCATACCCCTTAATAGGCTTACGTTGGTATGGCTCACGAGTATAGGTGCCTCTCCTAGTTACGGCTCACGAACAGAATTTGATTGTTTTTGCAATACATTTGCGGATTATTTTAAGTACTGTTATAAATACTTTTTTGGTTGTGATGATTTGTTATTACATAAATAATTCATCCACTTGGCCAACAGAAATTTTGGAGAATGTGTATGAGTTGAAAGAAATATTAGTGCTACATATGCTGGCATCAGCACAAATATGACAATGCGCAAGGCAATCATGTAAGTCGGGTTTTGCGAAGCAATTACAAGTGCACCACAAGGGATACTGATATACTGACAAAATCTTCTTGGATTATGTTGCTTTCGCTGGAAAAAAGAATTGCTATGATCCCCAAATACCTTGTTTTGGTCACAGAGAAACTAACCAAGAAGGTTTGGAATTGGCAGGTTATTTATTTTATTTTGTGTAATTTAACATAAAAATTATAGTTTACCGTAGTTAAGAATTATAGTTATTTATAGTTGCCAAAAATCATGCAATTAGAAATAATAATGAACTAAGTAAGTTTTCTTTGTGTTTCGTAGGTATGTAGTGATCTTGATGAATCCCAATGGGATTATTGATAGCAAATAGAACAATGTTCCAAACAATGATCCGATTTTGTTAATGGAATTTTTACTGAGAGTTGCAGGAAATCTTATGGAGTTCTTCCTAGGCCTCATTGGGTTACAACTTACTATGGCGAGTCAAGGTATATATTCCAAGCTTCTTCTGTGTTGGTGTTCGATAGTAAGCAAACCTCGATCCCTTAAGAGTGTTTCTTGCACTTTGTTCGGAGACCGAAAAATCTTTATACTATACAGCTGCCAAGTCATAATACTTAAAAGAAACTGAATGGTAATATGGTAATTGATATTTGAGTTTTTCATTGCAGCATATAAAGAGGTTTCTCAGGAGAATTTTGGTAGCAACATCAATCTTCTCCAATGGCATACGTGATCCTTATAGCAGTGGCGGGTAATAATTAACGATTGCGTTTTTTCTTATATAACCAAATAAAAAATTATAAAATAATTGAATAAAATGATTTTTTCATGTTTCATAATGTATAGGGTGTTGGAAGATATATGCAGACGTATAGTGGCACTGACTAACAGAGAAGGTAAAAATATAACTTATATAAAAATAATATAAATTACGTTTTATGTTTAATAATTGTACTTGTCCTCAAATATAAATTTAACTATGCAGGTTCTCATTGCATGGACATATTATTGCAACAAAAAAGATGATCCAGCAGTGGTTGGTCTTACAGAGGAACACAAGCACTTGAGATTAAAATAAGTGGATGGATATTAACTTACTATCAAGATCTGTATTGGAATTAATTAATTATCTTTCTTTAATCCACATTTTATTTTAATTTTTCCATATATATTATTAGCATTTGATTAGAATTAGATTAATTAAATTATCGGTAGAATTCAGTTAGCTATAAAATATATTGATATATAATATATTTTTATATTATATTATTTTTTGTATATATGTTAAAAAGCCATTATTATTTTTTTTAATTTTGATATATATATTATAGAGATGATTATACATCTTTCCATATTTCTTTAGCTGGATGTTTTTGATTTATGATATATATTGTATAAGGCACTAGCTTTTGGGTATAAAGCACAACCACGAGTGACATAATTTAAAAAAATAAAATAAACTAATACACAAAACTGAACTTATATTTGAAGAAAATAGAAATAAAAAAATAAGAAAAACCATAGAGGACACATAAATGCAGAAGAAAAAAAAATATATTCGAGCCGCTACGAGAATTAGTACATTATCTCATGAAAAGTATTGTCTGCTTTGAATGTCTTCTCTAAAATTACAATCATGGTAAAATTTTGATAGAGATATATACTCTTTTTTGCGTTGCATTCAATTATTTATTTATATTATATATAGATTAGGTATAATATGGTTTGGTTTTGAAATTTGAAATTGAACTGGTCAAATTTAGAATTAAACTGCGATCTACGATTTAAAAGTTTCAAACTGTAATTAAAATGTGATAAGTTTAGAAGATATCAGTTGTTAGTTCTTTATATTTGAAAATTTAAAACCCGGCGATTATCGAATGTGAAATCATTCAAAAATAAATAAAGAAAATATCCACACATATTATATATATATTATATTAATAATTAATTTTATTTATATATATTTTATAACTTTACCATAATCTTAAAATTTATTAATATTAAATTAATTATAAAATTAGAAGTTGAAAAAGGAAAAAAAATTGCCTACTTCATTAAATATTTTTAATTTAAATCTTTTACCTCATTATAATATATAATTTTTAACGTATAAATTAATAATATTTATTTAACATTTATTTTATCTCTTAAATAAAATAAAAAACATTTTTCTCTTTACAACTAGTAAAAAAGGCGATTTGAAAGGTCATTTTTTTTTAGAATAAAAATTTAACGTTGTAATTTTTTTTTAATTCTTATTTTTAGATAGAAAGTATGTTTTTTTATTCGTAATGAAAAAAAATAGCTACTTGGGAGTATTTTGAAAAATAAAAATTAATATTATGATTTTTTTGTTAATTGTTAAATAAATTAAATGACATTTTTATCCCTTTATAAAAGGATATAGAGAAATTTGAAGGGTATTTTTATGAATAAAATTAAAACATGTTAACTATAAATACCTTAATAATCTTACCTTTGTTTTTCACAACAAATCATTTTTTTTTTTTCTCTAAACTCCATTAAATTTCTCGCTATCATTCTCTTTTCTCCTAATATAAATTCAATCCATTTTTTTGACCATTCCTTTCTCCAATTCAAACTAAATAGAAATTAAATATTAGTAAACAAATTTTTAAATTTATGTTATGTGTAGTTATAATTTTTTAATAATTTTAAAAATTATTAATTTACCTCTTTTAAATCTTTTTTTTTAATTTAATACTAGTATTACTTTATTAATTTTCTTATTTAGCTACAAAGAGGAACTAAAAAAGTTAAAAAAAAAATTATTAAAATTCGATTCTTTAGACCCAAAAGCGTGAACCAAACCAGGCCGGTATTAAAAGCGTCTTTAAACCATCTAAATATGGTTTGAATTCAGTTTCCACCTTTTCTGCAATCGAAACTGACGGTTGTAAAAACGGCAGTGCATGCTAATAAATGTAGCTTTATACTGAAATTCAAAAAAAAAAAGAAAAAAGAAGAAAAAGAAAAAAAAAACGGCTTCACAAAGCCTCTCCCATTACAAGAAAATAGAAAGGAGCAAAAACTAAGAAGAACACGTTCTCAAAAGGTACTTGACATTTGTCCAAATGATTTCCCTTTAAGCTGTGAGTGATGCCATTGAAAAGATTAATAAGACTAAACAGCAGCAGCCTACCATTAAATTACAACAACATTAAAAACTAAATTTTTCCTGGAATTAAGTTAATTCTCGTGTTAACAGCCGAGTCTTTTAACACCTGGAATTGTGCATGGAGCTAACGATGCATATCTCTTTTTTTTTAAAGTCTTCTTTCTGTCTTAATCTAACAAACAAAAACTTTCAATTTCTAAAGGTCCAAATACATCATCGGATTGATTGTGGATCTGTAAAAATGGGCTGAAACTTTGGGTCCTCGCAGGTTCATATCTCTCCGCAGGAGGGAAGTTTCCAAAAATGAATCAGAATTTCAAAGAAAATATAAAATGCAAAACTGCAGATGCCAAAAAAATAAGCAAAAAACCAGCAGCAAATAAATCTGCCAATTTTCTGCACAATTGAAGGGAGGAAAATTAAGTTCTATTAATACTCGGCTTTTCACGCGTGCGCGCATTGCATAGAGGTACCTCATGGGCCTCTGGCTGCAGCCCAGTCAGCTGAAGCCTGTTATTCTAGGTGGGCCAAGAGTTCAGAAGTAATTGTAGGATCAGGAGGACAAAAATCTCCAGCCCAGAACTTGAGGCCCAGCCCTGCCCATTGAACAGTTTGTGTTTGTGTTTTGTGTGTGTCTGAGAGAGAAAGAGAGAGAGAGACCTTATCCCAATCTGCAGGAAACATTTAGCTTAGTCCAACCACTGCCCCCCATTCTTTTGAAGAAGTAAAATATGACCTGCAAGAGGGAAATCAAATAAAGTGGAAAAATAACTTAATCAATCACCAAAAAAGAAATAAATAATTGACTGAAACTGGTTTACAACAAGGTCAAATAGCTTGAAGTGCATGGTGACAACGGTAAATTGCTCCAGCAATAACTGAATATGCTAAGGAAATAAACCAAGCTGTAATTTTGCAGGACTCAAAATTGAAGTAAAAACAGAACATTAATCAACCTAAAGTAGTTCAAAAGGCTCTATTAAACCTACATCAGTCCATCTACAAGTGAATGATAGAGAATCAATTGAGATACACAGCCAGGAAAGCTAAATTGAAGAATGTGATCCAAAGCATGCCAGCAAAGATCAAGCAACCTGACGATATGTCACAATACAACATCTTATAGGCTAGCATCTTAATGGGATGGAAATCTATTAATTGTTCTTCTAGTGTTAGTGTGATGTGAAGCAAAAGAAGTTTGAGATTTCTTGACGCTGAAGGCCACAGGATAAAAGCCAGCAAATGAACGAGAACTCTTCACAATACCGATTCAACGATTAAATACAAAACCATCCAACAGAATCCGAAGGAATAACTTTTATTTACTAAACATGCTATAGCCTATAATGCCCTAAAAAGATATTCTATTATTCTTCCATTTAAAGATTAACATATTCATATTTCAGATTCATTGTAACTATGGCAATCTTAGCACAAGCAGCTTTCATAACCAATGTTTCTTCATGAAAATGTCTTTTTATTATAATTATCACGATTTAGACATGAAATTTGTTAGTCTTATAACCTTTGATTGGACAGAACTCTAAAAGATGGTAATGCATGAACCCAAGTGCATCCTCCTGCTCCAGTGGCTAACCTCCATTTTCTTTTACATCGACTACACACACGGTCCCATCCTTGCTTCCTCTAACAATTGACAAAATTGGCACGTCAGTGTAGTTGATTTGCAATTACAACCATTTGATAATATGTCATGGTTGATGTTTTTAAGACTCTTTGCAGTTAACTATCCAGACTATATCTTCAACTGAAAATGCTCTTTTCAATAAATTTAAGTTTTAAGAAACTCAGGCCAGTATAACCAGATAATTGCTCTGCAAACTAGGTATTGAATATGCTAAAACAAATTCTAGTTGATAAATAGAAAATGAATCTGACATTATTTAAGGCTTTAAAGAGAGACAACCTAAAAAGAAGAAGCTTTTTATTCTTTTGATTATAGAAAAGGTTGCCTTCCTTAGTCAATAACTTCAATATCAAACATATGTAATCAGTTTCATGAGTTAATAAACCAAATAAAAACACATCCAAAATTAATTTTCAATAGAAGCACACCAGAACAAACTTATGCTTGATCAAAAGTAAATGAGCAAAGAGTATGAAAAAACATAGATAAACCAGAATTAGAATGCCTAATGCCAAAAGATAAGTGCTTAGCAGCACGCAGATATTTGCCAATCAGGCTGACAAGACATCATACAAGCAAGGCTTTTTTAAGCAGTTCTTGTAATCCCAATTTTCTTCCATGTACTGTTGTCATAAACAGCAGTTATAAGATTTATCTTCCTGATTATCAATGATAATTCAAGAATTTAGAGTGATCTTTATGTTGCCAAGATAAAACACAATGTTGAAATTGTATACCGCCAAGTTATAGTTTACTGACAGAAAATATACCTCTCTGAAACAGCACAAAACAAAAAAAGGCTTTGTCCCATCCTTAAGAACCGACATAAATTCAAATCTTTCTTTCTCCTGGCAATTGACGAACACCATAGAATCACGGAGAAAAAATCAACGTACCTCATCCATTCTAAGATTAAAATAACGCTACGAAATGCGAGCCAAAGTAGTCCAAAGGCATACACCCATCTTCTATATTCCAAATTCTCAGCGAGACATCAGTGATGTTGAAGCTAAAAATGCCGAATCTAGGCTAGAATAATGATTAGAAATCAATAAGCCAAAATAATTCGATACCAAGAATTGGGAAGGCAAAAATAAATCCTGTTCACAATTTCATTTCAAAGCAATAAAAAGAGAAAGAAAAAGCAATGGAATAATTTTTTCCACTCAGTGTTTGCACACATAAAAGTGTGAATAGAGTTCCACAAGTTCAAAAATAATGGCTTTGAGATTTTTGGTTGTTGTAAAATAGGATATAGTGCTAAAGAAGAGACATTGAAAATCTGCTTTCATGTCTTTTGCAAAATCAGACAGCCCACAACTGCAATTCTAAAAAAAACAGCGCTAGAATTTGAAGTTAAGGTCGTGTCGTTACCGCCAAGCGGACCATACTATATTTAGAAAACCATAATGAGAGGAAAATGCCTAATTGCAGTTGTCGTGTTTTCTAAAAACTGTTGCCCACATATTAAGCAATGTAAGATCAGCGTTATTTTTTCTAGTATAATCATGCATAGATTTTAAATCATGATATGAACAAAGGAAAGAAAAAAAAATACCTATTATCCATATCCCAGAAGGATTTTGTGAGCTTTTGGTTTCATCCAACAATTATGCGTTGGCTTGCCACTCCAAAATTCTGAGATGCCCGTACCTGTAGTTTGAATTATATATATATCAAATCACATATGGGCTTCACTTACAAAACATTATCAAGACTTTCAAACACTTGAATGAAAGCCATTGCTACAATGGTTGAATCATGGTGTTCTTGCTTACACACCCCCACCAGTGGCAAATTTAGAATCCATCACACTAAAAGGCTAGGCCCATTTTACTGTGAACAACATCTTTTCAAGAGGAGGTAGTTTTTCCTTTTGGCCAACACCTTTATATTAGTTTCTTGTACCGCAAAACTCCAAACAATCTGCATGTACAGTGAGTTGAACCTCAACATTAGGGAAGGAGTTCCTCAACAATGCAAGAGGAGAAAAAAATATGATCAATTACAGAAATTTTTTCTTTGAACACATTCAAACTGAACAGAACATTTTGTTCTGAAAGAAAAATTACCTCTCATGTTTGAGTGCAACTTGAAACTCTACTTGCTGTTAGTTTACATCAGTGTCATGCTCCACTTTCTCACATTCATTTTGTAGAATTACACATGCATTAGATACTAACAAGACCAGCTACACTGAAGAATTCCTTAAAAAACATGTGCAAAGGCTTTTACAGGATCTTATTACTACATAGGGAAACTCAGCAATCCTTAATCCTTAGTGACAGAATAGCCTAAATGCAATTGCAACATACATAATAAACTGGGAGTGCTCGTCAAACCAAATCATATTTTAACAGTCACAGATTTTGTACAGTAAAGGACCCATAGCAGAATCTTTCGCTTTCTTCCCTAAAAATATTGAATTGAGGAAGAGAAAACCACTTGCAGCCAACCTTTTGGTTGTAAGAAACACACAAAGTCATCAAACATCGGTAAATGCACTGCAATTGTCACTTATCACCTTCAGTTTCTTCTAGCAAACGTAACGTAGCCTAGAAACAAAGAAACCGAAACAAAAATTAAAAAAAAAAAAAATTAAATCCTTTACTCCTGTTTGGGGTAAGCCTAGAAACAGAGGAAATAAAAATAAAAAACAAACTTGTAGGCTAATCAAACTGGGCTAGTAAAGTAAAAGCTTTGTTGTTTGCCAACGCTCTCAAAAAAATAGAGAAATATTTAACCCAATTATTCGGTTTCGCAAAACACACAAAAATACTAAGTTTTATGGTGATAACACCTCTATTTTATTAGAACACGAGACAACGGAAAACGAACGCTGTTTCAAACGATTTCCAATTCGTTTCCGAATAACGATAACAGAAAAAAAAAAAAAAAAAAAAAAAAAAAAAAAAAAAAAAAAAAAAAAAAAAAAAAAAAAAAAAAAAAAAAAAAAAAGACAGAGAACGAGATACCAGAGGAGAGGGAGAGAGAGACGTGGTATTGGGATCGAAAGAGAAAATCTCGAGCACAGAAGAAGAAGCCTTGCGGCTTCTTGACTTTCCCAACACAACAAGATTAACGTTTTCGGGTCTCCGGATCCACGACCCGCATGCCACGGTACCATGCTCCGACTCCATTTAGCCTCAATTACACAATTACAAAACAGAGAGACAGCGAGCGAGAGACTAGATTGTTTTGGCTTTTCGAGTTTCTGATAATGGAAGTGGAAAAACAGAATGATAAGAGGTAGACGAGGAAGAACTAAGAATTTTTTTTTTTTTTTTAATATAAAGAAGAGGTACAAGCAATGGAAGCATAATGTACAAGTAACCAAAAGTGGGCCCACGCGGGAATGAGAGTGAGAAATACAATGATTGCAATTTGGTTGTGACTAAAACAATGTCAACTCCTTCAACTTGTTGGATATTTCCGTGGATATTCTGCCGCTACGATACGACAATCAGAATCGCGTTTCAACAAAGAAAAATCAATTCTTGCCATAGTATGCAATTTTATAACAAAGCTAACTTTAATGGATTATTTCATGTCACATCTTGCAATTCTAATCGATTTAATTCAAGTGAGAAGGCATATATTTCTTAAATTAAGTTAGTATATAGGGCCGCAAAATAATAAATTACATAAAATAATATTAATTGTGCCATAACTTAATTAAAAATTCACAAATTCACAAAATAGGTTGAACATTTTTTTTTCTATGTTTTTTCCTTATCTATCACCTAGTTTAGGTATTGTTTGCATTTTTTAGTAAGAGTAAAAGGTGCAGTGTCTTGTTCTTGTAGAGAGTTGCTAAAATGTCTTTTAAGTACAATTTATTTTATGTGCCCTATTACTTTGGCATGAGTTCCCATTGGGTTGATCTTCTAGGCAACTCCAGACATATATAATGAGTGCTCTAAAATCAAGTTATAGGACAAATTAGTCTTATTATGGAGATAGCAGTTGCAGATATCGCCATCTTCTTATCAGTTACGGAACTTTGAGACATCATCAATCTTCCACCTCAATCTTTTATAAGGCATAATGGCCAATAATGATATTAAACCAACTTTAGATGTTTTTACAGCTAATGAGCTATCAGAAAATATGCTAGAATCCTCTGAATCTTTGATAATTAGACATTCTGGCTATTTTGAAGGTACACTTCCCCTTGAAAATTTATGCTACCAATATTGTTGTGGCTCTTTAGGTGTCTTCGAGAACTTTGGATGAACCTATAATTTCTTTAAATTGATAGATGATATTCATCATATCTACTTCAATAATATTGATGCATGCTACATGTGGAAAAAGATCTTTATCTGTTGATGTTTGCTCTTTCTCAGGGAACCTCAGGATTCCCTTGTTGATGCGATCTTGTAGAGCATTTCTGAAACTCTGATAGCCATTAGTAGTACAAGTATGGTTTCAAGAATCATGATACTTACAATATTTTTTGCCCTTCATTTCTTCCTTCCTCAGCAGCTTATGACCTATTGGAAGAGTTATGAATTTTTCCTCTAACAACAAATAAAAGATCTTCTCGTTAGAAGACTTGCTAATGGGAGATTGAATAACAAGTCCACAACATCAATTTTCTTTTTAGTGACCTTATCCATGAACATATTCATGGTTTTGCAGCAATTTGGCCACCATCTAACTATTATCCCTCTGTTCTTCCAGCATCGGCTTCACATTAGAGGAATTAAAGTTAATGACAACATCATCATAAATAGAAACCATTTTACCTAGACGTTTATCGAGGTCGTCAGTCAAGGTAATTGCAGTTTCTGTGGGATTTTAGGCAGGAAAGTTAGATCCTCTTTTAGGACTTCCAAGATCTACTTTCTCATGTCCTTCATCTGAATCTAGAGACCCGATAGCAGTTTCTTTCTCAACAACATAACGGGTTTTTCGACCCATGATGAATTCCTCTTAAAACTCAAATGAAAGATGGTTGGGGATGCACAACTACATCCCACCAGGTGTGTCATTAAAAAGTATTGGTCCGTTTAGGAGAACAAGCAAAGAGATTAAATGCGCTGAAACTTGAATTGAAAATTTTGGGCATATATGTGTAATACACCAACTGAAAAATTAAATTGTGCTTAACCTAATTTTTGGACCGTGAGTTTGATCCAAGATTATACAGATCACCAGTTGCACAATTAACATAAATTGAACAAACGAATTTGTAAAAAGTGAACTTGAATTACTTTTAATAAAATTGTAATTATAGATAAAGTAAATGAATAGTGTTTAAAAATTGAAGACATTACTTTGAAATTTAAATTGACTACTTGAAGTTGAAATTGTTTAATTTAAATTTGCTGGAGAATTTGGTTCGTGTATCTACGTTGTTTTCTTCCCCCTCTTATAATCTCCACAGGCAGTTACCAAAAGATCCACTAAAGCACATGTTTATCATTAGCTCATTTGATCTCTTATCTTCTATGCATGAATAATCGTTTGAAAAATGCTCTTATTTTACTCAATTGCAACACACTTAGAGGAATAAAACACCTTTTCACCAAATCACACATCATCTAGTGGTTCTGACTCATAAATAATCCAAGTTAAATAATAAAAACATAAGTGTCCTTACATAGTTACAAATTACCAAGAGGAATAAAGTGCTTCAAGTTATCTTAATAACTTATACATGAAAAATTAGTCATATTAATGTCTGCTCACGTGTCCTCATGTACCATATCTTGGAGGCTTCCTATTATGACACACGTTATTATGATGAGTTTATTGATTGAGTGTAATTATCACCCTAAAGAAATCATTAAATAAGTGTCTAGCATGGGATGTAGATCTCTCACGTGCACCGAAAGACGCAACAGAAGTATTGAAAGCATGTATTGTATATTAAAATAATGTTGTCTCGTCCATTTCAGGAAAAAGGAGTATGAGTTTGTTGGATTGCTATCATAGGAGTGTAATGAGTGTTCGATGAGATTTCTAATGTTGCAGATGGTACAGTCCGTTCAGGTTATGGTACAGAAGATGATGTGTTGGGCATATTAGTGCGATAATCTTTGTAATAGTTATATGTCATAGGGGGAGAGATTTGAGGTATATCATCTATTGGCGGAGCTTCAACTGGAATACGTCTAGATGCTATTTCACGTCTCCTTCGCCTTTATAGTTCTTTTGGTGCTTGACCACGAGAAAACTCTATAGATGAAGGGGTTGAAGCGTAGGATAGGTTTTGATATGAATTTCTTTGATCATTACATTATACAGTAAACAATTTTCGTCGAAATGATTGAGTTCTACGAATTGATGATGTTGAACAATGATATATATGTTGAAGTCCATCTGCCTGTATTAAAGAAAAATATTATGAAAATAAAAGCAAAATTTATTATTCAATTAGATTAAAAGTTTATAAGAAAAGATAAAAAGATATCAGTCAATTCCACAACTCCAACTTCTGCATCTCAAAATGAAATTCAACATATGATTCCTTGTACATATCATTGCATATATTCTGAGTCAGAGCTTAAATGTGCTTCGAGTGAATAAAATAAAACCTTAAAAGAGAGACAATTGTTGTACGCTTGAAAAATTTATGCTCCAAATCCACCGCGCACAAGGCTTGTATGTTGTCATGGTTTGTTCAAATAAAAACTACATAGCTGGTGTGTGTGTTTTAATGAAAAAAAACTTAAGAGTAAATAAATTTTTTTTATTAAAACTATTAATTAATCCAATGGATTTTTAATAAAATACTGTTATCTCGTGTATTTTTTTGTTGACAAATAAATTGTGTCTCGGAACCAGCTGAATGATCTCAGTACAAGATAAAAATCAATATTTATTTATGTAATTACTTTTTGGTGTGTGTGGCTTTTTCAACTGCGCTGAATTGACAGTTTCAGTACAACTCTCTCTCCATTGCATGACATGTCATGACAATTAGTTTTGATTTGGCGTTGGCTGAGAAGTACTCTTTTTAAAGAAAATTATTTTTGTCAAAAAAAAAAAAAAAAACCCTTTTTTGGCGTTGGCTGAGAAGTACTCTTTTTAAAGAAAATTATTTTTGTCAAAAAAAAAAAAAAAAAAACCCTTTCATGTTATTATACCATACACAAGAAAAACATTGAACTACTCTTAAAAAAAAAAAAAAAAAACCCTTTCATGTTATTATACCATACACAAGAAAACATTGAACTACTCTTGTCTGCTTACAGTAATGAGTCTCTTATCGTTTACTCCTACCCTCCCTTGCCTCCTGCTCCACCACCAACTGAACAGATCCGCCACCGTCTTCTCTCTCCTCTCCTCCTCTCCTTTCTCTTCTCATTGCCTTTATTCGAAGCCACCTCCTAGTTTACCCTTCCACAATCTCTATCACATTCGTCGTGCAACCACCTCTCGCAACTCTTCTCCTTTTTCCCGTCCTCGCTTTGCTGCCGCCGCGGTCCCTGGAGGAGCTCTGCTTCAAGACGCCGGAGCCACGGTAGCTGTTCTCGCCGGCGCTTATGTTCTAGTTCTCGTTTTCGACACTCTTACTCAGCGAAAGCTCATCCAGCAGGCACTGTATCTATCGAGTGTATATCATGATTATTTTTTCTACCAATTAGAATTTGTTTGGGCAGCTTTTTTGAAAATTTTACATTTGGTTTTCTAATTGGAACAGAATTTGAGCAGAAAATTGGTTCATATATTATCTGGTTTGCTTTTTGCCGTTTCTTGGCCAATTTTCAGGTATGAATGTTTATTTCTCTTTTCAAATTTTCGAAAATATGCCATACTTGATATTTCCCCCTTATGCTCGTTTGATCCTAGAATAGCACCTCAACAGAGGCTCGCTACTTTGCAACTTTAGTGCCTCTTGTCAATGGCTTAAGGCTTGTAATCCATGGCCTCTCATTGGCAACCAATGATGGGCTCATAAAGTCTGTTACTAGAGAAGGAAAACCAGAGTAAGTTTTTTTTGTTCCCCTTATCTATCACCTGGTTTAGGCATTGTTTGCATTTTTGGTAGGAGTAAAAGCTGCAGTGTTTTGTTCTTGCAGGGAGTTGCTAAAGGGTCCTTTATATTATGTGCTTATGTTGATTTTATGTGCTCTAGTGTTTTGGCGTGAGTCTCCTATTGGGTTGATCTCATTGGCAATGATGTGTGGTGGTGATGGTAAATACTATTGCTAAAACTCAAAACCCATATTATGTCTTTTTGTTTCTAAATAATGGTTCACCAGTGGGTCTTTAGGTGTGGCTGATATAATGGGAAGAAGATTTGGGTCAATGAAACTTCCTTATAATCAACAGAAGAGTTGGGTGGGTAGCATATCTATGTTCATTTCCGGATTCTTGATTTCTATGGGGTATGTTTTCAGCTCAAACCTCTATTGCCATTACTGATAGAATTTTTGGTGCTGTATATTGATATTAACATGGATATAATGTTATTTTTAAACATAGGATGCTATACTACTATTCAGCATTGGGATATTTTGACTTTGATTGGATATGGACAATGAAAAGAGTTGCTTTGATTGCTTTAGTGGCAACAATAGTGGAGTCTCTTCCTACTACAGAGACCATAGATGACAATATATCTGTTCCTTTAACAAGCATCTTGGCAGCATATCTAAGCTTTGGTTTCTAGCTTGCGGTGCATAATACCAATTGTTATGTTTTAGATTTACTCTTTTAATGGTGTAGTTCTATTTTGATGATTCTAGCTAATATTTTATTGCTATAAATTGGTAGAATGTTATGAAAGCTGAAATTTAATATCAGGTAATGCTAATTACATTATGTATTCCATGCTATTTTACCTAATGGAATGTTCATAAAATACGATAATACATGTAATCTTTGATTACTTGCTATATTATCATTCCTTACATTTGATTATATCACTCTTGCCTCTCCCCCAAAAAAATAAATAAATAAATGTTGAAATGTAAGTGTTACAGCATATTTTTTATCATTACTTTCTCCTTTACAGGTTCCGACATGCGTTCCCAGGATAAGTACTCAACCTTCTTTGATTTTAAGTTCTTAGGTTTCACTGCCTTTTATTCCAACTACTCGTTTACTTATATTTAAAAAAATCCATCCCAATTTTTTACATTTTGCTATATTAGTGGCATTCTGTGTTTTCTGGTTCCATCCATATGAGTTTCTTGCAAATTATTTAGAATAACTGATGCTTCCATGGACCATAGCCATCCACTTGATAAATTAAAAGCTGCATCGATTTTGACCTTTTTATGTTTTTCATACTCATTGGGCATTGGATTTAAGTAATTTCTCCATGCTACTTATCTTACCTGTGCTAAAAGTAGTTTGTAAACGACCTTAATCACCATAAGGATGAGAATACAAATTCAATTTTCAGTAAGTGCACTTCGCTGAGAGGGCAAAAAACATTTACGCTCTATGGCCAGAGAGGATTACATCTCCTAATTATACCCAAAAAAAAAAAAAGAAGTTTGTAACTTTTTAGGATCCTTGTTATCATATGAGTTACTTCTGTTGAATTTGAGCAATTTTTCCGATCTTTCAGATGAATGATATTAGTAAACAATACGTTATTGCACCTTGGCAAGAAAAAAAAAACATGAAATTGTTTACAGCCTTGTCCTTTAATGCGTTGGGTTGAAACTTGAAACCAGGGAGTGGCATTTTCCAGTAAGTTTAGTCATTTGGATACCTTTGTGGAATACAGGTGAATAATGGAAACAGGGTAGGGATAGTCC
>NW_023590694.1:0-21287 GCF_014843425.1 Jatropha curcas
TTAATTAATATTCCCCAAACTGAGGAGCTTAATTTGGGAGTTTTCAAGGGCTGGAGTTTTCAAGCTGAAGCTAAGAAGCGGCCGTCGATTAAATCAGGTACATAAACAAAACTCTGCCTATTTAATTTTAGCACTTCATGCATAATCTTCTTCTACTCCAATTTTGAATTAAACTGTTGCATCAATGCATTCATGTCATCAGTTCGGCAAATAATCTGCCTCAATTAAATATGATTAAGCTTAAATGTCCCGGTTAATTCATAATCGTGGTATTAAAAGCCTAAATACGACAATATTGGCTAAAGCCTAGTTAATTAATAGCTATGGTATAATCCCCTTTATTTCGAACAATTCGGCTTAAGTCCAATTAATCAATAATTGTGGCTAAAAGGCCTTAATAAAACACGTTTTTCTTGGCAATAAATTGCCTACATAAACAAATTGCCTATAAGTAGATCAACCATTTTTAGCGACGAATCGCTTAAATCAAAGTCTTTGGCACAATGCCTTCAAATAATCACTTTTGGCTAAAAGTCTTAAAATCAATCAATTTTGGCGACAATCGCACAATCAACACCTTTTGGCAAACAAACTGCCTAAATCAACTCATTTTTGCAAGAAGCCTTCAAATAATCAATTTTGGCGACAATCGCCTAAATCACATCAACTTTTGGCAACAATTGCCTAAATCAATCTTTTTGGCTAAAAGCCTTAAGCCTTAAATCAACATTTTGGCAACAAATGCCTGTAAAAACATTAAATCAGTCAAAGCTTTTGGCAAAAATGGCCTAAACAAAACTGTACAAAGCATTACACCACACTTCATGCATTAAGCATACCCATTCAAAGCCCTTTTAAAAAGAGGCCTATCGAACTATGTTGACTTTGATCTTCCATTCAAACGGAAGTACGTAGGCACGTTTGGGATTTAACCCGGGCGGCAAGTCAAAATGACATAAACACTTTCATTGGTCCAATTGCATCATTTACCCTGCAAAGCATTCATTGTTTTGGTTAGTTCATCAGCATGATATAGTCTCAGGATCCACCTCGGGTTCGTAGACCATGCGTTAACATTGGGTTAATTAATCTAGCATTTAGGTTAATTAAAATTGGAGTCACTTAGGGTTTTTTCCTAGTTTACCCTAAAATAATTAAACAAGGTGACAAGGTGGCGACTCATACCTTCACGTGCACTTCTGCCCTTAGTTATATGCATTTATATGCCTATTTTTGGGGGAGGGGTTCACATGCCTGAGTATTAGATTCATTTAGGCGGCGATCAGGAGGTCAAATACTATTCTCTCAGTGGTTTCCTTAGAAGGATCGATAAAGGAAAACCATGAATAAAATCCCTAGCACTTAAATAGGTTCATGCATACATGAGGGAGTTGCATATTTTATCTGTCTGAATATTGCGATTTAAGAACTCCCTATGCATATGTTTTTAAGATATATGATTAAATATGTATGAATATATGTTCTTATGCATGAGATTTGAAGTATTGTATAAATATGAAGACTTTAGTCTAATTACTTAGTTTGAATGCATATAAGATTCTCTAAGTGCTAAATGGTTTAAAGGACATGAATTGAGATAAGTTATGTGTAAGCTATATATGTTGGGATTCAATTTGAAATTACGTAGCAGAAAGAGATAATCATAACAAGATAATTATTCCAATAGGGATCCGTTTAAACGATTAAAACAATAAAATTTTTTAGGAGAATACCAGTTTTGCAGATTCTTCGAAACTTCAATCTATGTAGTTAGATTGTCGCAAACCACAAGTTGTCCAAGTGTCTGGCCTCTAGTAGTATCCACACGAATGGACAATCGAAAAACTCTAAACCTATTTTAAAGGATTGAGAGATTAAAGTGTATAATGGTGCTATATATCTTATGTTCTATATTTAAGTTTGTGGCTATGAGCAACAATTGTCTGTTAAACTATCTCTTAAACCTTATATATGAAAACCTTAGATCATAAATAAATTAATTATAATTATTTATTCAAACCTTTTAAATAAATAAATTATAACTAATAAAATAAATAAATTATAAACTAAAATATATATGTACTATGTATGTTATTTAAAAGCAAATTTAAATTAAATAAATTCAATAATAATATAGTAATAGGATTTTTCAGTTTATCAATTATATTTATTATCTAACTATAAATAAATGAATCATAATTAAAATTATTAGGGCTATTTATCTAAAATTTATCTTAATAAAACTATTTAAATAAATAAATCATAATTAAAATATTAGGCTTATTTAATCTAAAATTTATCTTAATAAATTTTAGACATAAATCAATTAAGTCAATATTTAATAATTTATGTAAAACTGTAATTAAATATAAATTTCAATTTTGCCCTTAATATCCCAAAATTTATTTTGTAATCAAATCATACTTGATTCGATTTCTCGTTTTCACTTTCTCACATTCATTCTTATGTGTGTGACCTTCTAGATTCCAAATATGTTACTAACAATATAAATTAAATTAATTAATTAATATTTAAACGTCAAGTACATTATTTAGCAATATGTCATGACTACCCAAATATTTGGAAATCAAAGTGGTTTGACTTAACCTTTCAGTGCATGATTAAGCAGTGCAATTAATATCCTTTGATCATTAATGTTCTAATTTAGCAATTAGACATGAAGTGTGTCTGTTTTACTAAATCATGTTAATTCTCTTAATCTTAACCGTTGATCAGTTGAATGAAATTCCAAATCCAATTTGCTAATTTCATTTTACCTTGTGCAAGGATTTCTTAATCAATACTAATATAGAACAATTAAAATATTTTTTCTGATTTATTTAGGGCGATGAATCCTCTCTTAATTACAGAAATATCTCCATACAGTTCCTACAATATCCAATTAGTCATTGTTTATTATTCATGAATGAATAATGTGAACGAAGAATCAAAATATAATCATTCTCATACAAGATAGCTTAGTAATTTCAATTAAAGGATCATTTACACAACCATCATTTGAGTATTCCATAGACACTGGTAACTCTCCATATTGAATTCTCATGCAGGTCAACTCAGTGGACTTGTTCAAATAACAAACACCAACATTTTAGTTTTAGATATCACATATATCTTAGCTTATGAGAACACATGCTTCTCTACGGAAAGAACATAATATATACCAGTCTCAACAGCTCTAATCATTGTCCAATAATGAGGAGAACATTGATTAGGAATATTTAGAGACATTGCTTCAATGTAAAATAAAACTCATAATTATAACCACATTTTAATTTACTCTACAAAGCAATATTGTCTCATGGACTTTATATTTTACCAAGATTCAATCGATAGAATATATAAAATAAATAAATGTCTTTTATTACTAATAAAATATTTATTACATGAAATGTGATATCCAAAATATAACCAATCAAATTGGCTATAGGGCATATAACAAACAATATACTATCTGGAAAAGTGAAATTATGAGAATAGAAGCAAGTTAAAGAAAAAGATAATGAAATTATTGGGGCCCTTATTATATATATACTTGGTATGAATTCGATGCTTTGAATAAGATCACTCTATGTCTGAAAATGCTTAGCATATTTATGTTACTCTGATTATCTGAATATAGCTATGATCATATGCTTGGCATGTGGTGCCATCTATATGAGTGGACGCGCTCTATCTGTTTTTATTTAGCTTTTAAGGCCCTTTGCTTCTGTTTGGCTCTTAAAGCCCCTCTGATTCTATATCTAGTTAATTTGTTTTGTTTTCGAATTTTTCTAAGTATGTAGAAGGCCCAAAAGTCAAAATGAAATAAATATCTAAGAATTAAGATATTTTAGTATAAGATATTCTTGTAAAAGCATGTATTCTTATTTTAAATATTTAAATGTACTTATGACAACAGTATGCATTCTTATTTAAGATACTAAGAACTAGAATGTTAAATATAAGAAACTTTTGTAACTCATGATTTATGATTTTATTATAAGTATGTTACTTTAAATGCTTAAATGATGAATTTATGTATATATATATTCTTTACTTAAATACTTTGAATGAAGTGTATATGAGCCCTAGAAGTTATATATAAAAGAAATGATTCCATAAGGTGATATTACGTATAGAATATTCTACAAGTCCATATCTTATTCTTTTAGCTTAATAACATGTTAGTCTTGCTTTATATACTTTAAATGTCACTTTATCACTTGTAGATCATTGATTTACTATGCTTAACATGAATATATTTGAATTATCTGCCTTATGCATGAATGTTATCAATGATGATTGAATGATTTATGAATCTATATTGCCATAACAATATTATGGATGTATGAGATTATTGAGCACCACTGAGTTTATTCTCAGCGCATCGATGCTTATCACGCTCAGGTTGTAGACTCAGAGACTGCCGGTTAGAGTCCAAATTCAGCGTCAGAGCCAAAGACTTCATTTTAATTGACATAGTTTATTCTATTTCAGTTTATGTATTAGACATGACATGTAAATCTTAAATATTGGAGATTGTATTTGCTTAAAGATTTATTTATTAACTTAAACTCTAGAAGAATATGTATTTATGGTTTAGAACTTTTTATTATATGTCGAATGGAATATTGTAAGTGGAAAATTATTTGATTCTTAAACATATAAACAAGGTAATTATTACAAATAATTTTATTTAAATAACAATATAACTTAAGCATAATAATTATGAATGAAGGAATTTTGACTAATTAAATAAGAAAACCAAGCTAATATCCCTTATTATTTATTTGATTTGCTCTCTGGCAAAGCATAACGTACACTTAAAACATGGTAGGAACTAATATCCATTGTGTTTGTCAAATACATATTTTTTTTTTTCATCAAGGATCAGTAGACATTGAAGGAATTTTTTTGATTCTCGCCAAACAATTGTCTTTTGGTCTTGGATGAGGTAAGTACATTACTTTAGATTCAGGATTGAGACGCTCAAGCCTTTGACGTGAGGAAATAAATTTAATAATAATAATAAAGCAAGTAAAATTGAAAAGGATAAGTGTGCAAAATAAGTACTTACTGATATTTAAGGAGGAAATCATGTAGAAAAATAGAAATTTCAAGCTTAGCCAGATCTTTTCCAGGGCAGAACCTACTTCCTGCTCCAAAGGGAAGAAAAGTTCCTGCTTTTGTAGTGTGATTCTACATTTGGAAATTAAAGCAATCATTTTATTATTCTCATTTGTTAAATATCGAATAGAAGAAAAATGTATATATATATATATATATATGTGTGTGTGTATTAGAACGAACAGAAAGGGAGAATGTTGGGTTTGCAGAAAATACATCTACTAATTTTAAGGATTAATAAAAATATCATTAAGAATTTTAATTTTATTAATCGAAAAAATAATGGTAATGTAATTTTAATTGATGATATTAATTTTTTATTTAGATTTAAATTCTATTTGTTAAAATAAGAAATTATAAGATATATTATATAAGGTATATATTAAATATTGTAAGAATATAATATATATTATATAAGGTATATATTAAATATTGTAAGAATATAATATCTGTAAGGATTTTAATTTTATTGATTGAAAAATAATTGTAATTTAATTTTAATTGGTTATATTAATTTTCTAGTTAAATTTTAATTTATTGGGTAAAATAAGAAATCATATTATATACTAAATAAATTATATATTAAATATGATAAGAATATAATTATCTTTAAGGATTTTAATTGTACTAGTTAAAAAATAAAGGTAATTTAGTTTTTATTGGTTATATTTAAGTTCAAATTATATTGGATAAAATGAGAAATTTTATTATATAATATATAAGGTATATATTAAAAAAAATATAATATTTTAAGAATTTTATTTTTATTGGTTGAAAAATAAATGTAATGTAATTTTAATTGGTTATATTAATTTTCTATTTAAATTTAAATTATATTAGATAAAATAAAAAACTATATTATATACTAAATAAGGTGTATATTAAACAAAGTAAGAATATACTATTTTCAAGGATTTTAATTTAATTAGTTGAAAACAAAGTTAATTTAATTTTAATTTATTATATAAAATTTCTATTTAAATATAAATTCTACTGTATAAAATAAGAAATAATATTTTATACTAAATAAGGTGTATATTAAATATAGCTAGAATAACTATCTTTAAATATTTTAATTTTATTGGTTAAAAAATAAAGATAATTTCATTTTGATAAGAAATATTTAAATTAAATTCTATTGGATAAAATAAGAGATTATATTATATATTAAATAAGGTCAATACTAAATATAGTTAGAACATAATATCTTTAGAGACTTTAATTTTATTAGTTGAAAAACAGAGGTAATTTAATTTATATCGATTTTATTAACTTCTATTTAAATATAAAATTTATTATGTAAAATAAGAAATTATATTATATTAAATATAATAAAAATATATAAGAATTCAATTCAAGAATATAAGAATTCAATTCAATATGGTATACTTCTTAATCTTTGAGATATTATTTTACTTAAGTTATCATTATTTTTAATTTTCCACCTTATTTCAATTATAAATTTTTGTTTTTGCATTTCATTTTATTAATTTTTTTTGTAATATTCATTCATTTTATTTATTATAATCTTTATAATAAAATATTAAATAAAAAGCACCTAATGTATCGTTTATCTTTTTCCTCAATAACTGACTATCATTTTTATTATATCACAAAGAAACCAATCAATTATATTTAAAGAAAAATACAACTATAATATGTATTAACATGAGCAACGTATGTTGTCAAAAACTAGTGTATATATATATATATATATATATATTATATATATATATGGACTTACATCCCCACCGTGAAGGATTTAAATTATATATATATATATATATATATGGACTTACATCCCACCGTGAAGGATTAAATTCCATTGGATTTGGATAGATTTCAAGATCCAAATGAACACTTCTGTACCAAGTTAAAACTTTCCAACCCTTGGGGATTACATATCCTAAATGAAAAGGAATTAATTAATTATTATATCTTATAAGAGTGATTTAAAAATGAACGCTTGAGTTTAACAAGGTCAAGAATTTAACATATAGAAAAATACTTATAGGTAGGAGCAGCTATTAACCTCTATTTAAGACTAGTCATATACCCAAAAATAGTGCATAAATATATTCCATATAATATAAAATGCATGCAAGGCAAATATGGACTATGCACTCACCATCCAAATTAATATCTACTTTTGCCTCTCGAAAAAGTGCAAATGAGAATGTTACCAAACGAAGTGTTTCATCAATTACCTACAATTAATGGAAAACAATATGAAAGATATATATTTTGAGAGAATTAATTACATTGAAATAATTATCTATCGGGGAAAGAAACTTCATTTCTCGAGTTTCTTTAAGCATTAGTCCCTTCTGTGTTGGTGGCCTCCTTTTAAGTATCTCCTCTTGCTCTTTCTATAAACACAAGTTTATTAATTGAAATGTGATGCAGGACTTTTACTTATATATAATATAGGTAATACCTTAGCTTTTTTAAGATATTCCGGGTGTGCCTGAAGAAAAATTGTAGCCCACATTGTGGTATACGTAGAAGATTCATGGCCTGCATTCAAGTACATCAATAGAATATCAATGATTTCTTCATCGGCTTAATTTTCGACCATTTTCATCTTCAACAGCAAGCAAAGCGTCCATCATGTCTTTCTTAGTTCTGCTTTCATCCTTTCTTCGATTTCTGCGTTCGTTCACTATTAATTGGAATACAGCCACTAGATTCTTGCGTGCCTAAAATTTGTTTATTCATTTAAAATGAAAAACAGTTAGATAATCTATAAGGAGCGGCTGCCTTTGAAATCTCGGAATGAGCATAGTTTCATATTGAAAAAGAACAGCATAGGATACTCTTGGAAAATAATATTGTATCATAAAAAGATGATGCACCTTGAGCGCTTTATGGTAAGCAAACCCTGGAAAATTGATTACCATAGATCTGACCCCATAATTAAGTGAAGTATATTCCTTCTCCAAATCATCCATGACTGAAATGCTTTCAGAGCCAAGGAAGATGTGCATAATGATCTTGAAAGTAAGCTTTCTTAGTTGAGTCAAGAACTCAATCTCTGTCATAGAAGCCCATTCATCCAGTGCATATATTACATTTTCTTCAATGTATGATATATATTGAGATAGAGCTTCATGACCATTCAATGGAGTAGAAGTAATTCGTCGGAGACGCTTGTGCTCTTCATGGGAAATGGAAACAAAGGATTTCTTTCCAATCAACTCTTCGGTGGATTTTGGCCAACCTGGTTGAAATGCTTCATCATCTGTTAGTACTTTTCTGCATGTTTCTGGTGTTGTCACCAAGATACTGGGATTTCCAAACATCAAGGCTTTGTATACTCCACCACCCCCATATCTGCATCAAAGCCCATCGCTCCATCAAATATATTTTTGTATGTTAAAGCATAATTGGAGAAGAAACATATAATGAATGGAAAAATAAAATAAAAAAAAAGACCTGGCAACAAAGTTGCGCATGAAAGAATCTGGGTCAGTGGACTTGAAAGCTTTAAGAAAGGACCACATATTGCCAATGAAAGGCCAGCCCAAATCGCCTGGAGGCAGTGAATACTGAATTTCACCAAGTTTAGTTTCATAAAGCCACCAGTTAACTTTCTTTAGAATCCATTTTAGACTCCCCAAAGCACCTAATACTACTGCAAGCAGGACAACCCAAGTGGAATCTGCTTCTAGGTCCATTGTTTGATGTAATATTGTTCAATCCTTTTGTCACTGAAACTCTATTAATTTTCAAACTAAGGATCAAAATGAAGGATTTAAGACATAGTAGTAAAATCCAAACATGTATTTAAAGAAATGAAAACAAGACATAGAAAGAAATACAACACAATATAAGGTAATATTTCAATACTTGGATATATGAGTTGTTAAATACTATAAATGAGTTTCATATATATATAAGAAAAATGAAAGACTAAAGTATTAGAACACCACGGACTTTACAGACCATTACAATTTCACTATATTTTGACTTTTATGTCAATTTACCCCAGTTTCAACCTTTTGTAATAATAACATCCTTAATTGTAATTGAGGATGAAATTAATAATAAAAAATATTTCCATCTATTTTTTTTTTTTTACAAAATTAATAATAAAATAAGATTTTTATAATCACAACTCGTGATTGGTATATTTATAAATTAAAAATATGAAATTTGAGACATGTACAGTTAAAATAATTAAGAAAATTTTTTATTTTTTTGTTAAATGAAAATAGTTTAACTATATAATCAATCCAAAAATTACAATCATTAGGATTTTTCCGAACAAAAAATGTAATTGAAAAAATTATATTTTATTAAATTAATTTCTAAGCCATGCTTCGGGACTTTTACGTCAATAAAAAAATATGTTATTAAATTACTAATTAGCAAATTTATTTAAAAATTAAAATTTAATCTATTCTATGCAACATCAATCGGATAGATTAATGAAAATTGTTTCAAATTTTTATTTTCTAAGTTTTATAAATATCACATGATGATTAAAAATGACAAAAATACTTTTTTATTTGTAACAGCTTTAATTTAATTTTAATTTTATACATCTTGAATTTCATGTCATTTATAACAGCTTTTATAATCTTTAATATTTAAAAGATGGATTTCTTGACATAGGCAACTTAATAAATGTCAGAAATTAAGTTTTAATATTAATGAATGTCAAAAAATTTTAAAAACTAAGATAATGTCATTTTTGGTAAAAAAATAAAATAATAACCTCAGTGAATTTATATCACATTCAAACGCACATAAACCGGGTCAACCAAGTAACAAAATGAAGAAATAGGAAAGAAGAAAAATAAAATAAATAAACAAAAAAAAATGAAAGAAAAATAAAACTAAACAGAAAACGAAGTAATAAAAAGAAATATGAAGTAACAAAAAGAAAAAGTAAAAACAAGAAAACTATAATTGAAAAATGAAATACGAAATCTGTATAAAATGAAATAAAATGAAAAATTAGGAAAATAAAACAAACAGAAAAATTAAGGTAGCGTTTGCTATTGTTGTGGTTTCTAGTTTTTCCATTTAATTTTGATAAAAATAAAATAAAACATGTTTTTTTTTTAAGTGTTTAGATTTACTTTTTAACTTTTTTTTTTTTTTCAAAATCATTTAAAAAACAGAAACATGTTTTATAAAACTACAAATAATGGTTTATGCTATTGACAGACTTTCCTTCTTCTCTCTCTTACAAATATCTTAAATTTTAGAAATGTTTCTCTCTTTTCTTTCTTACACCTTCATAAACCTTGAAATTTATATCAGATTGAGATCTATTTCAAATTGGATAATTTACTCTATATTTGAATCTATTATCTTATCTAAAATATTCTTTCTTTTTTTTTTTTTTTTGTTTTCATCAAAATTTATTACTATACAACCAAAATTCTTCTCTCCTTGATGTTTTAGTTTACTTTATAAAAAAAGGCAGCCGAATTTGTAAGGTATTTTAATTTATTTTACAGAATTATTACTATTATTATTTATTGCATGAGCTATCATTATTTACTTGAAATTTTTTTTTTCAATTCTTTCACTTTTGTTGGAACTCTTGATTGAATTTATATTCTTTTATCATAATCTAACAATATAAATATTAGTTATTCAATAACTGATAGGTATTATTTTTATGGTATTTTTAATATAATTTTTATTAGAATTTTTAGTATTTTTAATTACTTTAATTAGTTTTTATTTAGTTTTATTTATGTTTTTGTTCAAAGCTTTCTTTTTTAGTATTTTAATTACTTTAATTAGTTTAATTTAGTTTAATTACTTTAATTAGTTTTTATTTAGTTTTATTTATGTTTTTGTTCAAAGCTTTCTTGAATCATATTTCACTTGATCTTAAGGAATTTTGAAAGATTTTTATAGAAAACCAACCAACAATGCAGAGAAGACTGTATCCAAGCCGTGCCATATAGCACGCCCGAACTGAAGACCATATTTTGCCTTGGGCCGAGAATATCAGTTTCAGCCCATACCGCTTGCATGGACCCGCATGAGATGCTTTTCTGACATGTCAATCAAGTTTAAATCCTATTTAGACGCTGGGAAAGTCATAAGTGGTAAGAAATACAAAGCCTAAACAGTTTTCTATCTCCAAAAGATTTCTTACTCAATAAAGATTCACTTTCCTAAACCAACATGTAGATATTTCAGAAAAGTCTATATAAATAGAGAGACTAGCCATAGACAAGGCAATCATTCATTGTATTTACCATCTTTTTGTTCTATTGTTTTTCTCTCTCTCTAAGTTGATCAAGGATTATGCATTGCAGGATTCAAGGAAGCCGTCCAAGGAATTAGTGTTGACTAGGGTTGTTTATCTTTAAGCTCTTAATCTTGTTTTTACTTTTTCATTAATCTTGTTTTTACTTTTCATTATTCACATTGATTATGGAATTATTTTCAAGTTTAATTGAGTTTTATTTAATTACTATGTCGAACTAAATTCTCATAGTAGGGATTTGATGTAGGTTAATTTCTTTTCCAATTTATAATATTAGATTTCTTTTTCTTTGTTCAAAGTATAATTCATTATTGAACTTAATGCTTCTAGGTAGAGTTTTTTCCCTAGATTGATTTATTTCATTAAACACTGTCGGGAGAAGGGTTTTTGATATGAAAAAGGTAATAAATTACATGAGAATAATAACTTGATGCAGAAGCTATATGGTTTGACTCATGGGTTTTTCATAAGTTAATTCGAACCTTAGATTATGAATTCACAAAACAAACTATAAAATTTAATGATTAAATTATGCTTTAATTGCCTATTGGAAGATAGTAATTAGATCGGGTAAAATAGCAAACAATATATCGGGAGGCTTATTAGTGATTTGTAAGGTTTTTAGTGATTTTAAGGTTGTTTCTCCTACTTGAACAATTAAAATTGATTATCAAATTAATAAAATAAATTGGATAGAATTAATTGAAGTCAAAATCCCCAGTAGTTTTTAATCCTTAATTTCTTCTTATCAAAAATTGCTTTGCTTGATTTCTTTTTATTCTCTTTTATTTACTGAAGTTAATTTCTTAAAATAATTCTCCTTATTGCCTTTTAAATAATAGTAGGCTAACATAATTTTGGTACTTGATATACAATCCTCGCAGGAACGATACTCTACTCATTCTATATTACTTGTTGTGATTTCGTACACTTGCAAAAATCACTGTCAATAATAAACTAATTATTGAAAAGCCATAAAAGAAACATATAGTAGTAAGTAAAAAAATGTTACTCCCTCCGTGCTATTTATATAGAGAAAAATTTTCTTTTTAGGCATTCTATTTATATAAACAAATTTTCCTTATATGGTAACTTTGGAACTAATGCTAAAACCAAAAGTCCAATATGTCATTGCTTTGGTTAATAGATTAAACATTGACTTTGAAAGTATTTTAAGAAAATGGCAGACGTTATTGTAATTGACATTTAATGTTCAAAATTGACTGAACCGTGTATTAAGATGTGATATTCAAGCATATTGCGCGCACAGATTAAATTTCACCAAAAAACTTATGCTTAACATTTAAATGTGCACATATAGTAAAATTTACTCACAACTTTAATAAATCCTGAATAGAGAAAAATTTTCCTCCACATGACAATGCTTCTCTCATCATTTATCACTTTTTTTGTTAAAAATTGGAGAAATTAGAAAGAAATCCACAAAAAGACCACCTCTTTAATCTTAGAGAAATTTTGACTCTCCATATAAATAAAAGGGAGGATAAACATATAGAGGGAAAAAAAGCTCAGAAAAAAAAAAGTTTTCAAAAATTAAAAATCAAAAAGTTTTGTTTTTTAAAAGTAAAAAAAAAAAAAAAAAAAAAAACAAAAAAAAAAAAAAAAAAAACCTATTTTATATCACATGATAATAGTGCAAAAAAAAAAAAAAAAAAAAAAAACCTTATTTTATATCACATGATAATAGTGCAGTTAAAAATTGACAAAATTAGAAGGATCATCTAAAACTGAAGGGAAAAAGAAACAAGTGCTTTAATTGCTTGTCATTAGCCATTATGTAAAAACTACAAACCGGATCATACAGTTTAAAACAGGACAGGCAGCTGCTAAGAGTGAATATACAGTTTATGAAGAAAGAATGAAAATAGTATTTAATGCTTAAAAGGAATTGTACAGTCCATTTTATATATAATGCTGCACCCAAAATGATCTCATATCTAGACCTTATATAGTAAAAATACACAACCAAAAATACAAAACTACTCTGCCTTGCATAGCTAAGAGGAAGTGAACATGTAGATCAGCCAGAATGTCAGTATCTAAGTAACCAAAGAATGTCTGATTTCATTGCGTCTAACATATTTTCCATAATTGCTGCCATTTACAAAGAGTAGTTTCATTTACAATATATTGTCTTGAACTTGCATGCCTCCATTTGATGAGCTGCAAGAAACAGAATTATTACACTCCATCTGAATAACAGACTTCATAGTATTACACAAGGAAAGCAAATCATTTATTGACGTATTGTCCACATAAAAAAAGAGTAACCATAAAATCTAAAGTCATCCCTATTAAAATAAAGGCTATTTCAATTTGAGCATCCAATCATAAGTTTTGGCTATTATTAAACATTGCAGTTAGAGCAGTGTTTTAGAATCCAATAGTCAGCAATTAAAAGCTATAATTGAAACATTAAGGTCCTGTTTGGCAACTGCTTTTCATGTAACTTTTAGCATTTTGACTAAGTTCAAAATGCTACCTTTATTATTTATAATGTTAGGTGGCTTAACGTTTATACTAATGTTTAAAGTGAGCTAGCCACCTTTCAAGAGCGTAAGCTTATTCTTGGCCTCCCTATGACAGCTAACAGCTACTAAAACAGTTAATTTTGCCGAACATGCCCTAAATATAGATCTTTCAACCACTAGCTGCCAACTGTCAGCATTTAACTGCCAACTACCAATTACTAACCACAACAGCTAAAAAAAAACAAGCACTAAGTTGAGAAGATCTAAAATAGCAATGTTTTCAAATTAGTATAATTCTTATGGTCATTTCTCAACTCAAAATAGGAATGTCAAGAAGATTGAAATGCAAAGGCAGAAAAATCTTAGTGACCCAAATTTATAGATTCCAACTAATAGTGATATTTTCACGAACATTGTATTAAACCAACTCCTAAAACTTATATACATATGTATATGTATAGCTCCTATGCTGCTTCAATTGCGTGATGCAATTCAACCAAAGGTATGATGCTTATGGGATCTTGGATGTGATGCCTAGGATTGTTTAGGTGTAAAGCGTAAACGATTTATCTTTCCATTTACTGTTCACACATTTACATGTTACAATTCACAAGTATTATTCACCAATTACTATTAATGTCACTCTTCACGAGTACAGTTCACCAACACTAACCACACCCGTAACAGCCACAGTTACTAAAGGCGTGCCTGAGGCCCTAGCACCTCTGCCAAAGAGAGGCAGGCAACCTCTTACAGGCACTTGCCTTCTTGCATAGACAAGTTCCACTTTCCAGGCAGAAGGCCCATAAAAGGTACACCTCTTACAAATCTGGTAAAACCAACCTTTTTCAGTACCAACGGCCACCAAAACGAGACTCAATTTGCCAATCTACAATAATTCAGCATTCATGTGCCGGAAGTATCATCTTTGTTGCAAGAAACTGGCTGAAATATGATAGACCTCAGCCAAAGCCGTTAAGGGTATATTCCAGAAGGTCCAAAGAAGGTCCCAAGATCAACACGGGGATTGCTGCCTTGGGAATTTAGGGAGACACATCAGCCACACCAATGATTAGGACACCTGTCCAAATTCAGTTACAAACAAAAGGTCCAAAGAAGGTCCCAAGCTATCAACACGGGGATTGCTGGCCTTGGGAATTTTAGGGAGGGACACATCAAAGCCACACCACATGATTAAGGACAACCTGTCCAAATTCAGTTACAAACAAGGGTGACGTGTATAAGACAGCAAGAGGGCAAGGGAGGGGAGGATCTGATTAAAAAAATATTCCTTTTTTCATTTGTAATTTGTTGGAGAGCTGACTGCAGGCTCTTGGCTTGATTTCTTAGGATTCAAGAATTTTTCCCCTTTTGTTCTAGTTTCTGTTTTCTTCTTTCTTCATTTTTTAATATTCTTGAAGATTGGTAATCTATAACACTTGGACTCGAATTGAAAATTCATTTTTAATATCTGAAGATTGTAATCTATAACACTTGACTCTGAATTGAAATACAGATTTCTTCTTCTCATACCCATTCTAGAATTCTTTGATTTTTTTTTTTTTTTTATTTTGTTATTTCCTTACTCTATCAATTTGGTCCGACGTGCTTCTGGATTCCAATGACTACTACACGATCTGATAGCCGTTTAGATAGAGAGGAATGTTTCAACCTTAGAAAACCGTATTAACTCCATCGACAATTCTCTCCACACCTTACAAACAGAGCAGTCTAAAACCTTCCACACATTAGAACAACGTCTCTCCTCATTTGACCAGAAATTTACCACCATTGAGACCCTACTCCACAACCTCTCTTCACAACATATCACTCCTCAATCAGGTGACTCCACAAACCCAAAACAGTGCACACCTTCTTCATCTTCTACACCCGACCCACTATACACTCAACACCCCACTATCACTACCCCACCTAAAACCTTCAATAACCCACAAACCACTAACCCAACAACTCATTCACAACCTTACCACCAGAATTTCACCCATAAAAACTCAGACATTCCCCAATTCAATGGAACAGATCTCGTCGGATGGTTTGCCCGAGTGGAACACTTTTTTGAGATTCACCATATCCAACCGGACCAGCGTGTCTCCACTGCCCTCATTACCACGGTCGGCGCACCCCTTCACTGGTTCCTCTGGATTCGCCAACGCAACCCTCAACTCACTTGGGAAATGTTGAAATCAGAGTTAACCCATCAATATGGTGGTGACATCGCAAACAACCCTTATGAACATTTGGCAGCAGTAAAACAAACTGGGTCTGTCGCTGCTTTCCTTGATGAATTTATAGCTCGCGCCACACAAGTCCCAGCCCTCTCCGATTGCCAGTATTTGGGGTATTTTCTGAACAGGTTGCGTAGTGACATCCGACTCCGCCTCCGCTCCAGGGATACCGTCGATCTATACAATGCCATGAAGGTCTCGCGAGAAATTGAAAGAGAACTACAATCATCTCCACTACCCAATACTTCTACCAGCTTCAACACCCAAACCCAGCCACTTACCCAATTTGGCATTGGCCCAAAGACTACCAGCCCATCCTCTTACAAACCCACAACCCATATCACTAGCCCCCAACCCAAAACTACCTCCACCAGCTCCATATCACAAACTCATCCTCCTTCTTCCATCAACGTTCCACTCTCCCTTCCAGTGCCACCCCACAAACCAACCACCACCACCCAAAACAACCGTAGCCGTGGCACAAGACAATACTCTCATCAAGAGTACCAGGAGCTACGCGCCAAAGGCCTTTGTTTCAAATGTAAAAACCCTTACGTTCATGAATGCCCAAAAAAATCCCTTCGAGCACTCATTGCGGGAGATGACGATACCCTTCCTATCAATAATGAGACCACTGAATCATCAGAGAACTCAGCATTGCTAAGCCCTGTGGAGTGGGACGAGATTCACTTCTCCAATAGTAGAATTCACTTCTCCAATATTGAACTTTCCTTATGTGTTCAATTGGCAGTATCACCCAAAGGACCGCAAGAACAATGAAGTTGCAGGGAGAAAGTTTGCGAGCCCACTCAGGTAATGACTAATGATTGATAGCGGGGAGCTAAGCCGATAAATTTATCTGTTCGGCAAGTAGGCTCGCTCCCAAACAATTGACAAAACTGTGAATGTTATCTCACAACTTCCAGTTTAGCCTACGTCACAGTAGGCGACGGGCACCGGCATTGCTGTAGCTTAGCAACGGGGTTGTATGGGTCCCTTGAGCTTCAAGCTTGAGTGCCATGACCCGACTCCTTCAAAGACTGATTTCCTACGTCTTTTTCGCCTTAATGGTGTGGAATTTGTTAAATTTCCAGTGAGGTGATTTCATATTGCTTTGGGGCTTTGAAACACTTGGGAATATTCACACAATTGGCGCAACCATGACCAGTGACATTCCACCACCAAAATCAACCATCAACGGTAACGACCTACCTATTGCCGCTGTGGTGGTGGCAAGAAACCGCTTGGCTTAGTCTCCCCAGGTTATGGTAATACTACTCCCTGCCCAGCAAAACGACAGAAAGTCCTATTTTATTTTGTCGCTGCTATGGCAATTTGGGAACCAATTACAACCGGCAAGAATTCACAAGCCTCTCGGCAAAATCCGCATACCCTACAGCCCTACAAGACCTGTTTGCAACATACTCCCAGAAGGCTTTTGCCGAAATCGCCAGAAACCCTTCAGCCCCAGAGCGGGCATCTTTCAGACCCATTTGACGCAAATTCCTTATCCAGGTCCAAGGCCCTATATGGTGATGTTCCAAAGTAGGCGCGTTTTAACGGGTCATCGTACAAGAAAGTGACGAAATTGAGGCGTGTAGGTGGGCGTGGGAGAATGGTGCTGCCAGTGCAGTTATTATTTCGGGCACAGCAAAGTAGCCCTTTTGTAGCCCCAGTATTTATTGTCGACGAGGACGGGGAGTTTTTGGGCTGTTTTTGTGTGGCAAACTATTCGTCCTTGGAGCCAACAAGGTAACAACTACCGCAAGCAAATTAATCCCAAACCATGGGATTCAGGGGAACATCTTGGAATTGAAGCCTGTCATAGGGGCTTCGATATCGTTCACCAAATTGGGATTTAAAAAACTGGGTTTTCAATCAAGATTCGGGTTGCAGCTCCCTGATTATCCACAAAAACAGGCCTTTCGGGACTGCATTCGGGACATTACGGAATTCATGGTACATGGCCTTTCCGGCCTTACAAATGCACCAAGCCGACCTTTCAGGGGCGGTTATGGAATCACATTTTTTTCGGGTACATTACTTGGATCGGTAGGTTTGTGCCTGCGTTTTTTTTTGACAATGAAACATTATTGATACTAGCCAACAGTGACTGGGACTCCTCCATGTTTACCAGCATCTCTCCCACGTTTTTGCAAGTCTGGGGTGGTTGATAACCAGCTCCATCTCAACCAGAAAGATGTTCATTTGGGACAAAACTTCAAATTGAATACACTAGGGCATCGTCATCTAAAGTAACTGGTGTCGGCTAAATGGACCCTGGCAAAGATTGCCAGTATTCTTCGTTTGGCCCCATTCCCAAAGTCAGTGAAAAGCAGTCCGGGGCGTTTCTTGGTTTTGACAGGGTACTATCGGAAATTCATCCAACATTACGCGCCGAAATCGCTCAGGCGGACGATTACAACTTTGGCTCAAAGAAGTGAGGCCTGTAAAGTAAATTTTTCTTGGGACACAGGGCAGGCCTCAACAATCTTTTGTAATTTCCTCCAACCGCCTATCATGGGCTTGTCCGGTTAGTCTTTTTCCCTAATTCGATTTGGGCAATGCCGATTTTTTCCCCAACAATTTTGTTTGTAAGAAGTCAGATGCCTTCGGGATAAGCGGCGTAGGAGCTATGTTAATGGCAGGAAAAACTTCAAAGGGGGCCAATCGCCCCGTACCTTATCAGTTAAAAGGTGTACCGTACATCAGGATTGTATCCTGACCAAAACGGATCAACCTATGACAGTGAACTAATGGTCTCTGGTACTTGCCTATCGTGCCGGGGCCATATGGGAGGCCGCTAGCCTTTCATAGGGCGGGCCCATTCTTCTTAGTATGGGCAATATAATTTTCGGATACCCGCAAACAACGCAATAGTATCCCACGAGGGGCCGGAGAAGCCTTTCGGCGAGTCAGCGGTATCCGTCAATTCCCAGGTCCATTTTACTACAGCAGCGCAACAATATGTGGATTTCCGAAGGCTTATGGGGGTTATGATTTTCCTATTCGGATTGAATATAAAGCCAGGCAAACAAATAATGGAGCAGCTAATGGCCTTTATGCCTCATAGTCAAGGAGGAGGTCTACGCTCCATTTCCACGTTTTCCCATTCCACAGATGGGTTTGATTGGGAAAGGCAATTACACCAAGGAAATTATGCGGGCTGACTTGTACATTTTTCACAGAGAATACTTACAACCATGCAAAGGAACAACCTCCAAGGCCATTACAGTTTGGTTCATGGTCGGTTTGTTCTTCAAGAAGGCCGTCCTAGTTCTGATCTCACCAGCTGCCTTTCACGATGGGTTTCCCTCCCCCTAAAAGCTGATCTCTTGGAGTTTCATTCTAACCTCCCCAATCGGCGTGGGCGCCATTTGCTGGAAGTACCATATTAGAACATACGAGCTTTTTATGATCCCATGGCGCTATGTTGTGCTTATTTTTTATTCTGTGTATATTTTAGGTATTTATTTGTGTGTGTTTTATTTTATATTTATTTTGTATTGTTCTTCTTTTTTTTTTTTTTTTTTTTACACCGGTCAAAAACAATGTGGTCTGAATGGTTGCCTCCACTTGCCAACAAGCAGAAAGCTATTGAAGCTCAAAGTCCAGCTGGTCTACTCCAACCGCCTTCAAATTCCAAGTCCTTATATGGGCAGACATCTCTCTTGGATTTCAATAACTGGGGTTGCCTAGAGGTCCAATGGGTTTTGATTGGTCTTGATGGTGGGGTAGTGGGACACCGACTATCAAGTATGCACAACTTCATTCCACTCCGGCATCCGTTTCATGGTGCCAAGTAAGGTGGGCTGCCAATCAGTTTGCAAGCGCATGAAATCATTCAAGACTGGCAATGGCCTGCACAGTTCCATGGTTTAGTGATGCGAGATCGCCCTTTGTTTGCTTAGGCAAAACTTTTTGGGGTGAACTTTATTTCGACTCAAGGAACGCAAAACTTAGCTCAGGCTCAGCATATCATCCACAGCAACCGATGGTTCAGGACGGAAGTATTGAACCGTAGCCAAGAAGCCTATTTGAGGTGTTTTTTGTTCTGGGAAGCAGCACATACTTGCGAGGCAAAATGGGGTGAGTTGGCCACCGAAGTATTCAATACAACACAACTTCCCAAAAGCTCAGCTGGCAACCCAGCAACCAATTCGAAAGTGAGTCGCTATGAGCAAAGGCCACCTTCAACAGTGCAGGCAAATTTCCTTCCGGGGGAAACAAGACGTGAGAGAGGTAAAGCCTCACTTGCAGTTAGTGAGATTGGAGAGCTGCCTTCCCCGTCGAAAGTCTAAAAGGCTCGAAAAACCTCCGTCACGGCTGGGCACAGGCAAATGATGGGTTGATACATATGCTTAATCAAGCACCGCATGAGAACATGTTGAATATCAGTTGGAGAGTTAGAGTTTGTTTTCTGAAACTCAACAATAATCGTCAGATGTCAGTTCAAAAATCGGCCTCATGGGCCAAGCCTTGCCTTGGCACGCGTACTACGGGCCATTACGAGGTTATGAGGTCGACATTGGGGAAGAGTCGTCCTATAAAAAACTCCTGCTAGCCAGATACATTCTTGAATACACCCGTATTCCACATGTCCACACACTGGAAAGGGTTATGAGAGGAATCAAGCAAGAACACTATAAGGATCTTCGCTGTGAAATTTACCCATTGATGTGAAAGAACGCCCAATGGTTGAACCAGAGCAGTAATTTGTGCTGTCCATAACCGATCCACCAGGAGAGTAGATCATAAGCTATTAGACAGGTCCCTGATTTTAAAAAGCTGGAAAGGGGACGATCCCATGGAAGAGGCCGACATGGTATGGATGCGTGACATTGCTGGGGCCAGTTTCCTCTACAATTGCAGCCTTGAGGACAAGCTGGCCCACATACTCAAGCGGTTGGTATTGAATAACCCTTCAGCCTAAAAGCCGTTAAGGGTCATAATTCCAAGAAGGTCCCTTATTATTAAAGGGCCCAGCAGAATCAGACAGCGGGGGATTTGCTACCCTTGGGAATTAAGGGAGACACATCAGCCCACACCAATGATTAGGAGACCACTGTGATCCCAATTCAGTTACAAACCACAGGGGGTGATCCGTGTATATAGTAACAGCAGAGGGCAGGAGGAAGGGTCATGATTTGAAAAAAGATATATCCCTTTTTCATTTTGTATTGT
>NW_023590695.1:0-42608 GCF_014843425.1 Jatropha curcas
TAGCGGGCGATAGCGGCTACCGCCGCCTTTAAGGGCGGCCACCACCGCCGCGGCCGGGAAAACTGGCTTTTTGAGCCTCAAAATTTGAGTATTCACAACATCGCCTAGCACGGCACCCATAGGCCCAGCCGCAGCATCAGCCTCTGCATGCGCCCTATAGTACGCAGGGGTCCGATGTCTCCTCCTATCCTGCATTAAGTCAGAACAAATGCAGTTAATTACTTGATCATAGTGATGAAAAAGAATCAAGACTGAGAACAAAAGAGTTACCTGAGAATACTCTCGGACCTCCGGTAATCTGGCCTGTAACCGGGCGGTGAGGAGGCATAATCACCAGGGATTAGGTAGCCATCATACTCCAGCAACTTGTCCTTCGGAGTCATCCCCTCCAAAATCACATATGGCGAGGGGGAGCAGCGGGCACGCGCCTCTGGGCAGTGGCAACATGGATCTCGAAGAACCTCTCCCCCAAATAGTACCGGTCCAACCAGTAGCCCTACAGCAAGACTCTAGACCGGGTGAGGGCCTCTGCCAAGGCACGAGGAGGATAGGCTGCCCAAGCATCTCCCTCCCATGGAGTCAGAAGGAGCTGCAAAACAGAAAAGTCAGTAAATAAACAGTAACAGTAAATAAACAGTAATAATGAAAGAAGACATGCTACTCAGAAAGCTCCTTGTACTTACATCTGCTAAGGCCCTATCGTTAAGATAGCACCTCCAATAGTGTGGATCCTCAGAGTTGGAAAAAGTATGGTGGCGATGCGTCAGATATCGAGGAATCCACCGGGCCTCAGCAGAAGTATCACTCTCCGGACCACCAGGATAGATCCGGTACTCATAGGCCCACATCTGTGACAAGATTCCAACAGTTAAGTGTAAATTTGAGTGATTGAAAAAATAAAGGAAGAAAGCCAGAAGGATAGGTGTCTTACCTCGAGCGAGCGGGGGAACTGCCAGTTAGACTCACCGCAACCCCTGGTCTATACATCTAGACCATGGTAGAGATGAGCCAAAGCGAGAGAAGCCCAGTCATAGGAGCCGACAACGCTCAAGTCCCGCAAACAAGCCAGCACGGCAGGATCTCCCTTATTCTGGGAGGTGCATAGCAGCTGAGAGGAGATAATATAGAAGATAAATGACCTCGCCGCCTGGTCCCTCTCCTCTCGACCTCTCTGGTGTAAGCAGGGGCCGCAGGCCTGACATCCGCAGGTAGCTCCCTCCAGGCCGCTAGTCTCGCTCCCCATGCTGCCAATCTCGTGCGGATCCGCTCGGCCCAAAATTTGTAGACCACCTCATAGGAGACGTACCCCTGAGCCGTGTACCTGGTGCAGGTAGGAACACCGAGTAGGGTCCTAACGAGCTCAGCTCCCAGTGTGGCAGTCTGGTACTGAGAATCTAGAGGAGCAACATCGCCATCAAACCCGAGCCCAGTGATCGCAGTGTAGTCGGTTGGAGTCAGGGTCATCTCTCCGAAACCGAATATGAATGCGTGGGTGCAGTCGTTCCACCACTCCATCAGCACGTAGCGCATGGCGGGTGGAAACCAGGGCTGAGTGCGGTGAAGTCCAGCGGCATAATCGCCAAAACCAGCAGTAACGACTCTAGACCGCATCGGGGGGTCCAATAAGTCCCAAAAAGCAGAGGCATCGGTCAAAGATCTGCCAGCACGGGCCTTGCCCAGATCAACCTTTGTAAGAAAATTCATTCAAACAAAGAATTAAAACTAACACTTGTCTGTTTTTGTTTTTCATGGCAGGAAAATAGAGCGTTCAAGCTTCTGGCCAGGCACAGTTGCGTCACGCAACTACAACCGCGTCACGCAGCTATGAAGTCGCGCCACGCAGCTTGTCACAGTTGTGACTACTGACTAACAGCCGCGTCACGCAACCACGGAGCCGCGCCATGCAGCTTGTCCAAGCCACGTCTCCTGACTAGCAGTTGCATCACGGAACTGTTCTTTCAAAGAACAGCTGCGTGACGCATCTGTCGAAGGTGAGACAGAAAAACCCTAATGTTCTATTTGCCAATTTCTATGTTCTTCTATGCATTTACAGGGCCTAGGCAAGTCGTAATCGACAAGGCATCGCAATTTAAGATAGCAACGACAAGGCATCGCAATTTAAGATAGCAAGCAAAACATCAAGACATACAAGAGAGGCAAAATCAAAATCCAAAGATAATGGGGTCGCGTAGCTTCTAACAGTTGCGTCACGCAACTGTTCACACCAAAACAGCTGCGTTACGCAACTGCTCGCGAGAACAGCTGCGTCACGCAACTGTTCACAAGAGAACAGTCGCGTCACGCAACTGTTCACAAGAGAACAGTCGTGTCACGCAACTCCCTCCTGCGTGACGCTACTACCGACGCACAGACATCACATAAATCGTACAAAATCACTCCCAAAAACACATTTGGCAACACCAAAAGCAATAAATTCAAATGCAAATTACTTACCTCGGACAGGAAACGGCGCATCGCATCGGTATCGTGTTGAACTAGGAAATCGGAGCCCGGTAACGGAAGAAGCTGAAGAGGTCGCGTCCCGGGCGTCAAGGCATTACGGCTCATGGGAACTCGCTCGCCCTCGAAAACCGGGATGTCCAGGATCGCCCCCAGGGTGTCCATCTCTCTCGGGCGTGTAAAGCAGAAGCAGGGATCTCGGGAAGATGCGGCCATATTAGCTAGAGGTTTTTCCAGAGGAATTTTGGGAAAGTCTGAGAGTTTGAAAAGTGAGAAATGAAAGTGATTAAAAGCTTATTTATTAATAAGAAGAAGGAAATGGGCCCAGGCCCATCAACACTCCACTTAAAAAGCCCAAATTGGCCCATCTGAGCAATTTGGATCCAATGTTGCGGCTCATATAACTTCAGCAATTCATTATACTTCAATAATTCCATCTACTCGCCACACAGGGGGCAAAATCATCAAATACCCTCAGGTAAGTTTTTCTTTCAACACCGCATCAGAAAGGGTATACCTGAAAATTTAGGGCTAGAAAAATTTAACAAAATTTTTTGCTAATTTTTGCAATGGAAAAAAAAATAAAATTTTCAAGGTTTGCTTAAAAGATAATATTTTTGGTTCCAGCGTGGAATTCCAAACTGGGGACAAAAATAAAATCTTTTGCCCTGATGCAAAATTTCAAATTTCAAAGTTTATGGTTATTAATGCATGGGGGCATGTGATGCTGATTATCAATATATGGGGGCATGTGACGCTTCAACATTTAACAAAGGCAAGATCTGTTTGTACACAGAAATTGCTCTTTCCTTTTGAAAATATTTTCAGGTCAACCGGTGATGATTTCTTGAAGCCTTTTGGTCCCACCAAGCAGTGATGGTGTATTACGAAGCTGTTTGAATCCTTTTCTTAATTAGTGATGGTGTATTGCGAAGCTGATCAAGACAATCTCTATACCAAATCCTCTAAAGCCGATCAAACTGAGCTAAAGAGGTAGACAGCAAAGCCGATCAAACTGAGCTTTGGAATCCTTGATCGAGTTAGTGATGGTGTATTGCGAAGCTGACTCAAGTCCCACCAAGCAGTGATGATGTATTGCGAAGTTGTTTGGATTCTTTTCCTGGTTAACGATGGTGGATTACGAAGTTGATCAGGGCAATCAAATCAAAATCCTTCGAGCCAATCAAACCGAGCCTCGAAGGTATCTTCAGAGCAATCAGACCGAGTTTTGGAGGTCGTTACCTCCGACTGCGAAGCCAACAAGCGATCAAATGGAGCTTTGAACGTGACCAGATGATCAAAACAACCATTTCATCCAAGATTTGAAGGCGCCATCAATGGACCCACTTTAACCCATTAATCGTTTATACCAATTAATGGATAAAGTGGGGGCAAAACTGTTGACGCGTGTCTTTATGCCCCCACCTAACCCGATGAGGATACGAGACGCGGAATGAAGGGTCAGCGGCTATCGGAAGTCTTTAACCCAAGGATTGATTTAGGAACCAATTTAAATGTGCCTTGGAGTGCGTAAGAGTTGCGTCACGCACTGTTTAGGTGCGTGACGGCACTTGTCGACTGCGTTCACACAGCTCCAATTAAGATTGACATCCACCGGTGAAAGCCGACATAACGCGTTTTTTTCATTCTGTTTGGGTACGTGGCAATCGGTCCAAAAAGATGTGAGTTTGCGTCACGCAGGCAGCTATCGGGTCCGTCATGCAGCCGTCAATTGCGTGACGCAGCTGTCCCCTGGTGCCCTACCTCTATAAATACATCGTTTTATCTCTTAAACGAAACAAGAATTTTAGGGCATAAAAATACACACCTGCGGCTAGGTTTCCTATAAGAAACTCTTTTGAGTTCCCTTGAAGAACAACAGCCATTAGATATCAATTAAATTAAAACGAAAATTAAGAAAAAAGAAGGGAAAGGAAAAGAAAAAAGGTGAGTGTTGAATCCTTGTGGACAAAAGCTTCTGGAACCCTGAAATTTCATTCTTTAAGGCATTCAGATTGTTTACAATCCTCATACAATCCTCAGTCTTGAGGCGTTAGGTAATTCTCTTCTCCTAAACTTTTCTTTGTCTTTTTAGTGGTTAATTCATTGTTATTTATTTTATCGTTACTTTAGTAGTTTAATCTTAGTTAAACAGTATTCTGCTTACTCTTGGGTGTTTTTAGACTTTATTAAAGCATGTTTAAGTAAAAGAAAAAACATAAAAAAGGTTGTTTGAAAAGTAATTACGAACCAGAACAGTTGCGTCACGCAGCCAGTATATCCGTAACGGACCTGGCAGTTGCGTGACGGAACTGTTCATGTCCAAAACGTAGTCTCTTTACCTAGAATAGTGGCGTCACGCGGCTATTAGATCCGTAACGGATCTAGTGGTTGAGTGACGGAATTGTTCATATTCAAAATTTTTACTTTATTTTTTATTATATTTTTTAAAAAAATTATGGATCTAAAATATACGTTTGATGAATCTGGAGTTTTCCGAATCATGAATAGCTGCGTCACGCAGCTATTAAATCCGTTACGCAACTGTTCTTCCATAGAACAACTGTGTGACGCGACTGTTCTTCCATAGAACAGCTGCATGATGCGAATGTTCTAGAGTTCCAGAAACAATTTTTTCTTTTAAAAATAATAGTTTCGTACAATTAAATAAATATTTAATTCTTTTAATAAGTCAAGAGACAACCAATTGTGGGCAGATTGCAGTTTAATAGCAATTTAGCTAAGTTTAGAACATTAAAAGATAATTATGCATGATTTTGGGTTTTTGGCTTTTGGGTTTAATATTTTCAGGGTAGAATGTATTCTTTAGGTTCGGTTTGTGGCCCCCCTTTGACCATAAGGCAAGAACGAGTCTTTTGTTTATTTTTATTTAACTACTTTGGGTTGAATGGTTTGAATGATTATGGATGCGATGAATGAACTTATTTGGAACGATTAAATAATTTTCCACATAGGAACTCGATTCGATTTATGCGGGTTGGGTTTGTATAAATAATTTGGCTTTTCTAAATTAAAATAAATTAGAAATCGTAGGTTAAAAGAGGCCAGATTTTCCGGGCCTCGGCTTCCAACGGGCCGCCGTACCCAATTCCCTTACCTACCCAGAATCGCACTCGTTGCGCCTGACCAGTTCTCTAAATAATTTAGCCTTAAATAAAATTGGGTTATAAATGAAGTCACTTCTAAAATTGGAAATAATCCCATTGCCGTAAAAATGGGTGGCGACTCAAAATATTTTATAAGACCGATTTATCGGCATCGTATCCAAAAGGTTTTGTCACCACTTGTTCTAAATAAAAATCACCTTTTCCAAATCCAAAAACATAAAAAGTTAAAACGTTTTTCGGATCGCTCGAGGGCGGTGCGAAAACAGCATAATAGTTACAGGGTTTCCACACTATAAGGCTTAGTTGATCCACCGGCCTAGAAGATGAAAACCACCCCAAGTCTCTTCTTTTATGTTGGTTACGGCCAATCCCAACATAAAGAAGTACCTGAGCCTTACCTAACTTAAAATAATTATAATCATAACTCTTATATTTGCCTTTTTAATCGAATTATTAAATGTCAGTTATAACCACATATTTTCATAGTCTATTCTAAAATCTGCATTCAAAGAACCGCACACGCAAATTCAATAAGATTGAGGTATATTTGAGGATGTCGGATTTTTCCAAAAAGATTGAAAAGAATCGAATCGAACGGGCTTGATTTATTTTATTTAATAAAAATAATTTTCTTTTATTAGACCCGTTTAATTCTCAAAAAAAAGGTTTTCTTACTTTGGTAAGAGTCTTATTTTAGAATCGCCACTCTTATTAGGGAAAATTCTTGAATAAATCAATTCTTTGGAATTGACTAATCTGGTTTTAAACCGGAGATAGGGTTTGGGAGTTAGGTCTGAAATGGGAAGGTGTTAGGCACCCATTTCGCCTGGCTAAGCCGGCCTCCATGTTGTCCAAACATTCACAATAATTTAATAATGCAATTAGCTAAAAATTAAGATGTAAAATTTTTTATGCACTTTTTGGAAAACTTGTTAATCAGACATTCAATCTCATTCATACAATATAACATAAATCAACCAAAGAGTGGGAGGTGAAGAGAAAAGAGTTACAAACCACCCTAATCATTACAATCAACTCTTAAACCATCTAAATTTTCCAAACCCAAATAATAATTACATCAAGCAAATAATAATTACATCAAGCAATTAATAGGAATCCTATTTAAGGGACCCTTTACATTTAGCAATAAGAAGCTTAAAATAAAAATTAAATTAAGGACCCTTTACATTTAGCAATAAGAAGCTTAAATAAAAAATAAATCCAAACCATAAGCAACAAACATAAAGAATAACAAGTATCCACAAGATCACAACACAATCAATCATCCAATAATCATGAATATGATGAATGTAAATGATACAAGATTAATAAATAAAAGGTTAGCACAACAACAATGAACATTAAAATAAATGACAAGAATTTAAAAGACAGAAATAATAAAGAACATGAATAATAATGCTAGTAAAGCAAAAGACAATAATTAAATGACATACATTTAAATGCTTTAACATGATTTAAGCTCATGATCTTGATGTTCATTCTAGAAAGATGAACAAATCCACCAATCAATGCTCTCAATCATGTTTTATTTATTTATTTGATCCATATATGACCTAATGCGATCACAAACCTTTTAAGGTCGGATCTTGGCCATCAGATCACTGAATCGGGAAACTTATTGAGTAAGAATGAGGATTTCTAGGCATTTGTAGCGTGAGCCACAAGAAGTGGTGCATGCCAAACGTAGTGGTACACGCCACTACTGCTGGCCCTGCGCCACAAAAGTGCAGAAACCCCTGTTTGATTGATCCTAGGTTTCCCTCACAACCAGACCTAGAAATGGTGTTTTAACACCTTAAAAGCAACAAAAAAAAAAAAAAAAGATGAAGAAGGCGTTTAAAGGTTCTTAGAAACTACCTATTATGATTTCTTTGATGATTTTCTCAAAATGGATAAAAAACCCAACACTTGATACTTGATCCAAAAATTCGAGATTCAAGATTAGAGTTTGTGTTTTTAGGATTATAGATTGTCTACAAGGGGTTTTTTGATTGATTAGCAATGAATTCTCAACACAAATCCAAGGTTAACACAAGTCGCCTTTAGATTTCTTTCTTGAGTTATTTAAAATGCAAGAGCTTCCCCTTGTTTTTCCCTAAAAGAGTCCTCCTTTTTCACATCTCTCAATGCTTATTTATAGGCAAATGAGGGTGGGTGGCTCATTTTAGTGCTGAGGCGACAAAAATGCCAATGCTTGGCCTTGCAACGAGACCGGATCCACTTTTACAAAATCGAACTGGGTGGCACGCAGAACAAGATAGTGCATTTGGAAGTATGGCAGGCAAACTCGATGGGCTTCCAAGGTCCGATTTCGTGGCGAAATGCCCGGTAACTCGAAAAGGTAAAAGTTATTAAACACATCAGTAATCTTAGCCGCGGACCAGTGGTCCAAAAACCAAAGCGATTAGAAATCTCAATCTAGTTTTATGTGAAAAATTGATGTATCATCACTGAACCTTTTAGGGGCAAAATTTAAGCGTCTATAGTTTGCCCCCACTTTGATAATATTTTGCTTTTTAAGAAAAATGTCATCAAAGTGTAAAGTAGATGAGTAAGTAGAAAATACTTACCTGGTTTGTGTGACACGCATGACGTTGGTGGATGAAGTGTGTTTTCGCCGAAAATCCCAAAACCCGGAAGGATTCGAAAACATCTTTGCATTTCTTTATTATATTATTGTTTTGGAAAAAGGTGATAAAAATCTTTTTTGGATATGCGATGCCGATGAATCGGTCTTATAAATTATTTTGAGTCGCCACCCATTTTTTCGGTTATTAAATTATTTTGAGTCGCCAACCCATTTTTTCGGTTAATGGGACCATTTTCAATTTTATTTTATAAAAGTGACTCCATTTAAACCCAATTTTTTATTTAAGGCCAATTATTTTTGAAAAACTGGTCAGGCGTACCACGTACGGATTCTAGGTAAGGAAATTGGGTACGTCGGGCCCATTGGAAGCCGACGACCCGGAAACCGGCCTCTTTTAACTACGATTTCTAATTGATTTTATTTATTTTTTAGAAAAGCCAAATTATTTCAATTAACCCAACCCGAATAAACGAACCGAGTTCCTATGTGGAAAATTAATTAAATCGTTCCCAATTAGCGATCATTCATTGCATTACATAATAAATCCAATCATTCACATTCACCATTCATCCACCAATATAGCAAAACATAATTAAAAGACCCGCTCTTGCCTTATGGTTATAAGGCGGGCCCACAAACTAGATTTAAATAATATAACCAATAATAAAACAATTAAATTAATAAATCCTAAAATCCATAATCACAATAAGGTAATGATTTTGGTTTGATTTTAAAGTGTATATGCCCATTAGTGATCATTTCCTATTAAGATTAAAAATCTACTTAATACATAAAGAAATTAAAATAAAGGTATTCTGGAACTTAAAGACAGTTGCGTCACGCCACTGTTCTATTGAAGAACAGTCGCGTGACGGAACTCTAAGGTTATTATCCTGAAACTTTTAAAACAGTTTTGCGTCACCGCAATCACGCAGCTGTTCTATGAAGAACAGTCGCGTGACGAAACTCTAATTATTATCCTGGAACTTTAGACAGTTGCGTCACGCAGCTGTTCTACAAAGAACAGTCGCGTGACGGAACTCCTAGTTACGTGACGGAACCGTTCGTGACTTTATTGAAATCCTCATATATACTGATTATTCATTCAAGGTATAATATTAAATAAAAATGTAAAGGCAAAATAAAGACTGAGTACACGAATAGCTGCGTCACACGGGTGGTCTAGTCCAGATTAAGGTCTTTCGGACATGAACAGTCGCGTCACGCAGCGCAGGTAGTAGCTGGCGGCGTAGCTTGCTCGGTCCGTAACTACCATTCAAACTACTCTTTTTACGTGTTCTTTTTATCAAAAATGATTACACACAACTCAGAAAAGTTCAGAAATGGGCATAGTTACGCTTAACTAATAACAAACCAACTATATGCTATGAAAATGAGATTTTTAAGAAGTAAAAGACTAAAAATGAAAAGAGAAAGTTAAAGTGATTACCTAACCCTCAGGTTTGAGGATTGCATGCACTTAGATTGGTTTTGGGACACTACTTCACGATCCCAGAAGTATTGTTATCAAGTTTTTCACAGAACAAACGTTTTTCTTTTTCCTTTTCTCTCTTTTTCTCTTCTTATATTTTCTCTTCTTATATTTTTTTGTGTTTTTGATTTTAAACCTATATATCTAATGGCCCAATCTTCCTCAAGATCACTCACTTGAGTTCTTGGGGAAGAAACCCTAGCCGTAAACTAACAAAACTTAGCTTAAAACGTTGAGGTCCAGAGAAAATGAGAGCAAAAGTCCCTTTTTTAGCACAAAAAGTCGTATTTATATGAGTAGGGCAACAGAACGAAGTTGCGTCACGCAGGTAATAGCTGCGTGACGCAGCTTACTTTTCGTACAGTTGCCGCATATCCATACAAACAGTGCAGGCCATTGCACGGGCGCGCACCAGAGGTGTTAGCCTGGTTAGAGTTGCGTGACGCAACTAAGAGTGCCGTCACACAGGTGATAGCTGCGTGACACAACCCTAACGCGGGTCAGACTCCTTTGGGCGGGTCAGACTCCTTTGGGCCGGTTCGATTCAAATTTTGGTTTAAACACTTCTGGTTGACCATGATACCTTATCCCTTATCCTCATATCATCACTGGGTTAGGTGGGGGCATAAAATTACGCATCAACAAAGTGCGCCATCTTGGCGGCTTTGGGAGGTTGTCCTTCAAACAGTGAAAGACGGAATATGATACGCCACACCGGCAGCTTTAACTGGGGATAATTCAATCAGCCCAGTAGCATTACGACATTTGACGGTGGGCAAATTGCGTCAGGGTGGCTTTTGACGACTTTTGCGGTTATCTACGCTTGTCGGCGATTTTAACTTGTGATACTTCAATCAATCAGTACAATTATGGGATTTGACAGTGGGGGAATTGCGTCAGGGTGGCTTTTGATGACTTCTGTGGCTATTTGCGCTTGTCAGCAACTTTAATTAGTGATACTTTGATCGACCAGTACCATTACTACATTTGACAGTGAGCGAATTGTGTCAGGTTGGCTTTTGACTACTTCTGTGGCTATCTGCGCCTGTTGGCGGCTTTAACTGGTGATACTTTGATCGACAAGTACCATTACGGTATTTGATGGTGTGTGAAATGCATTAGGGTGGCTTTTAACAACTTCTAAGACTGTCTGCGCTAATTGGCGGCTTTGAGTTGATAATGCTCCAGTTTGAGAGGTTGTCCTTTCGGACGTGGAGAGGCAGAATGAGATGCACCACCCGGGATAGTTTCAGGGGTGTGCCATTTCGGACGGCTTCAACGGATGAATGAGTATGCCACTTTGGACGGCTTTGAGGGATGCTCCACTTTAGGAGATTGTACTTTTAGACGGGGAGAGGCAGAATGAGATGCGGTACACAGGACTGCTTCAGGGGTGCGCCACTTCGAACGACTTCAACAGATGAATGCGTATGGCACTTTTGTCAAGTTGGTTTCTGAAATGCTCCACTTCGGGAGTGCACCACTTCGAACGTCTTTGAGAAAACTCCACTTTGGGAGGTGCGCCACTTCGGAGATGTGCCACTTTAAACTGCTTTGAGAAAAGTCCACTTCGGGAGGTGCACCACTTCAGATAGCGTTGAGAAAACTCCACTTCAGGAGGTGCGCCACTTCAGACGACTTTAGGAGATGCTCCACATCGGGAGGAGTACCTGCATCATGATTCTTGCAAAATGAGGGAAAAGGCACTTCGACCGATTATGGTTAGAAATTCTATGATTAGGCTTGGAAAAGCGTGCGTGTGTGGCACATGACTCTACATAAAAATAGGTGATTATGCATAAAATGCTTGAATTTATGTGAATTCACCTGCATGTGTGTGAGTTTGATTACTCATGAATTTATGTGTTTTTGTGTGAATTTTATTAGAAATTATATCGGGACACGCAAAAGGAGACAACTTACGTGTGGCTAGAGATGTGTTGCCCCTTCTTAGGCGGCTAGCCATTGATGGATTGCCAGCTAAATATGAAAGCTAGATGCAGTAGGTGGGTCTTCGGGCTTAAAGCTTAAGTTGGCTCAAAAAGCCTATTATTCCTTATAAAAGGCGAAAGTGAGACTCATTTGTCACTTTTAACCTAACTTTCAAAGTCTTCTGCCTCGAATTATCTCTTCTTTTTTCTTTACAACCGAAAATCATGTCTGCTAAAAACATCGTGGATTGGCTTCCTGGTGCACTATGATCGATCTTGTGGCTCAAACCTATGAGCCATGGGATGAAACTACAAGAATTCATCCAAGATGCGGGAACAAACATCAGTTTGTGACACAGCTTGCTCAACTACCTTTGTTGGGGAGCGATGGAGGAATTTTGAAAACTTTTCTCAGTTGTTCCTGCATCATTAGTACTAAAAACATACAAATAGGCAATTAGAAATCCAAAACTAGGTTAGATTTCAGCTGATTTGATGATTTGAGCATTCTGGGTTTGTGACGAGCTACTATGGTATGCGACACTCTTTATGCTGTTGGCTAATCTGCATGCGTGTGGCGAGCTCCACAGTCATTGTGGCGTGCGGCACTCGAGATGTGGCTTGCACCACAGTGCTTGCTATATGCTTTGTTTTTGTGATTTTTATCATCTTTTTTTGCTCACATGCATCGAAACAAGAAAACATGTGCCTTCACACTCTATTAGCATACTTATATTGGTTTTATTTTTATAGTCGGGTGTGAGGTGTGAAAATCCGTGGAACACTTTTGCAGCCGATGAGTGGTTCGACCGCCTACCCGAGTGGGTTTAGGTGCGTGTCCGGGATGCAGGCTTCGATCGTTTTTTAGACCGGTTGCAAAGGTAGACTCTGCCTTCTAGTATATTGGCGTTGATGGAGCGATAGATGGATTCCACACACACATTCCACTTGCAATTCGGTGAAATGACTATCACACCGATAGAATTTACCGCTGTCACTGGGTTATCGTTTGGAGGATGGTCAGTTGTCTTTGATGATAAGATGTGGACACTGGACTATCCAGGCCTACGGGCAAGTCTTTGGGCTGCTATTGGCATAGAGCCCACTATCTCCCATCAAAAGGTTAGATAAGAGCATCTATTCTTATTATCAGGAGATGCGCCGAGAGTAGGTGGCAGAGATGGATGTGGATCCAATAGCCCGAACCTACTTATTTTATCTGCTGTCGACCACGTTGTTCACAAACCATGGTAACGTTGCAGATCTAGCATTGCTATTACAATTACAAGATCTAGATGCCACTAGTCAGTTTAATTGGGGAGCTGCTACTCTATCTTATTTGTATTATGGCATGGACCTATGCATTCGAGGAGCTCACTTGAAGATAGGCTACAAGCGGTCGATTAAAGTACGAAACCTGATCAGTCTGTTATTGTCTTTTTGTTCTTATTCTTGTTTTTCTGTTTATTCAGTGATTTCTACCTATTCTTAATGTAGATCTAGGCTTGTGAGCATAAGGTCCTTCCTATGCTTGGCTTGTTTGGCTTTGAGGGGGACATAAATGTGAGGACTTTACCTCATGGCCGAGCATGGCGCTATAGCAGGAGGTACTCACATACTACCTCAGACATCGGAGTGTTCTGACAGCTGTTGAACAACTTGAATTGGGACCGGGTAAGTTGCTACCTTCCTTTGTTTATTGAGTTTTTTTTTATTTTTCTTATGTTCTTACTTTTTCTTTTCTTTTGCTAATATTTTTTTTCTTTTTTCTTTTCTTCTTATTTTTTTTCTTCTTTTTCTACAGATAGAGAGATATCCATGGGGAGATGCAGCTGACTTCTTCGATTTTGTTCAAGCAGTCGTCGGCTATCAGCATAGATGTCTCTTCCTTTTCGGACTCTTCTATGATATGTACTACCTTGGAGAGAGGGTATATGAGTGGGAGCTTGGCCCGGACAGGAGAAAGGTCCCACACGATGTCCCTTACTACATGTGTTGATGAGGTCTATCCAGTTGGAGCAGGACATTGCTGCTGCTCGGAGGGGGTCAACTACTACAAATCACCTAGGGCTTTCGTGCCGGGCGCTTATGCAGTATTTGCGCGGACTCAACTCTTGATTCATGTCCCTCCTCCAACGGAGTTCAACCCTTTTGTAGAGGTAAAGGAGCTGGACCGAGGCCAGGTTGCTGTCCCAGAACAGGTAAGTTTTGATTCTTTTATTTTGTCATTTTGCTTTGCCCTAGTGTTTTCCATTCGTAAACAGTGCCTTATTCTTGCAACAGCAGCAGCAGCACGGTAAACGCGTGAGGAGAGGCTCCAAGCCCATAGCCCCAGATACGGCTGCTATTGTTGGCATGCCCGAGCATGGACCAGGTACTTTGTTCTCTTTTATTCTGGACCACACAGGTCAACTTGCCCAGGGCATGCTAAAGACACATCTCGTCAGTCCATACCGGATGTTACAGCCTGGCTGCACCCATGTGAGTATCCTCTGCTGTTTTATTCGGAATATTGCTTTTTATTATATGCTTTCTTATTTGTTTGCCCCTACCCCTGTGTAATTTTGCAAGTGTCTATTGATGACTATAACAAGGTATGCCAACTGTATGAAGCGACTCGCTTGAAGTTGGCAGAGGCGAGGCTCTCAGATGAGCATATATCTATAAGTATAACCACTATAAAAAGAAGAAATTTAATGCATATCCCATGCATGCGTGTAATGCAACTACTAATATTTATAAATGTGTGCAGAGAGTTGACATGGTGCCTACTGCTAGTCGGGCCCGAGGGGTGAGATGTGGTGGGCATACGGGTAGCGGAGCTGAACGCCAGTTTGGAAGAGACGGCCTCAAACATGTCTTGAGCTGGGTGCCCCATCTTATTTCTGCTTGATTTTTCCTTTTCTTTCTCTTTATTCTTGCATTCTTGTATTCGGACCTAGTCTGGGGGTTGTTTTCCTTGTAAAGAATGATTATTTTCATATATGAAGCCTAGAGGACATTCTCTTTATGAGTTTTTGAATGATATTGGTGTATTCATATTTTAGTTAACATTCATACTGCTGATTAAATCCGAAAATGAAAAATAAAAGAATAGGATTTTTCCAACTGACTGTTAGCTTATGGCGTGCGCCACTATGCTGTGGCTTGCACTACTTGCACTGCAGTGGCAACCAGCTATCAATTCATCCTTTCTTTTCTTGTTATAAAAACACATAATACACTTTATGCGCTATAAAAGCTCTTCTCTCTTATTCCAAATGAGGCTTTCTTTCAAAAATTCCTCCAAACTTCCCATTTTCCATGGATCGGACCTTAGTGTCTACATTTGAAGCGTTATTTCGCAATTTTAGCTGTGGGATTGGGACTTGCTGTCTCCATTCAAACTCAAAGGGCTAAGTTATTACCAAAACATTCGGGTTCAGCCCAGCTTGCTACAATGGTTAATCAACCACTTTGATCCTTCAGACAATTTATTTTGGCATAACGACATCGAAATTTGTCTATTTTTTTAAGAACTCAGCATTATTTTTGGGAGAATACCCGTGGTTGAAGAAATTCCATTGCCCTGGTTGGATAGACCCTGCTTCACTGATTCTACTTGTCTTTGGTTTCTCGGCTTATGAGATACTGTCTATGCTTTGGAGCTGATGTCGTGCCCTTGCGACTGCTTGTCGACCGTGCGCTAGGTATGGACCATGCTAGCTTGTACTAGCCTCCACTTGCCAGTTTTTGTATCCTTAGCCAGTACTTGCTACTTAGTGGCATTGATGGCTATGGCAGCTTTAGGTTAGTGCCCATAGTCAAGCAGATGGTTAGACGATGCACTCCTTTTTCACTTATTCTGGCAAAGACATTTAATTGGCTGGGAGAGCATGCTCGGGACTCTAGCTCGATGCTCGGTCTGATGGGGAGTCTGCTGCTACTATAGGTAAAAGCATTTTTTTTATTTTCTTTTTTATGCTCTAACTTTTGCTTAAGCTGCCCTTGCGGGTATTAGACTTAACGAGCTTTCCTTATTTTTATTATTATTATCAACTATTTTTATATATTTATTGCTCTAACTTTTTCTTAAGCTGCCCTGCGAGTTTTCAACTTAACGAACTCTTTCTCTTTTTTCACAAGGACTGCACTCTTTCTCTTAACCATCTAGGAGTGCTAATTCTTGATTGTGGTTTTCTGCCCATTGATATTCTGGAATCTTGGATTCCATTATTATGTCGCAATGACTGCACTTCTATCTCAGTTGGTAGTACAGCTTCCATCCCGTAGACTAGAGAATAAGGGGTTGCCCTATTTACAGATTTGGCTGTGGTCAAGTATCCCCATAAAGCATATTGTAGCTTGCTTGCCTAAGCACGATGATTTTTTGCCATTTTCCTCAATATCTTCTTGATGTTTTTGTTTGCAGCTTCCACTGCCCCATTAGCTTATGGTCTGTAAGGTGAAGACGATGTTTTTGTTTGCAGCTTCCACTGCCCCATTAGCTTATGGTCTGTAAGGTGAAGACTTGTGGTGTTCGATTCCAAATTTCTCTAGCAGTGTTTTTACTTGTACTTGGAACTGAACTTTATTGTTTGTCACAAGATGATTGGGAATTACATATCTAAAAATCAGGTTCTTTTCAATAAATTTGGTCATTTGGTTGGCACCTATGTTCTCAAATGATTCCGCTTCAACCCATCTTGAAAAATAGTACACTGCAACCACTATAAACTCATGTCCATTAGAAGCAAGTGGTGAAATCTTGCCAGTGGTATCTATTCCCTAAGCTGTAAATGGCCATAGCAAAATAGAAGGATGTATCTTAAGGGGGAATGTGACTCGGGTCTCCGTGTATTTGACATTTGAAGCACCTTTTCACAAAAGAAATACAATCATTTTCCATTGTTGACCAAAAGAGAACCTGTTTGAGAATTTTCTTAGCAAGTGCTTTTCTGTTCACGTGGGTGCCGCAAACCCCTGCATGGATCTGTTCCATAATCCCTTTAGCTTCTTTCTTCGATACACATTTTAACAATACCTCATCTGACATTCTTTTATACAACTGACCGTCTAAAACTACAATTATAATGTTAAACGCTGTATAGCGCTTCTATCATCTATAGTAGTTGAATCCGAGTATACCATTTTAGTCATCCACTGCAGGACATCATAAAACCATGGCTTCTCTTCCTCCTCAATATCCATAATCTTTTTGCCTTCATAACATAAGATGCTACCCGAACACATCATAAAGGACTTTTTCGGCATTACTGAAATCTCTTCCCAAACTGATGCTAAGTTAGCCAAGGCTTCTGGTACTCGGTTGTTTAATCTGCTTGTATGTGTGAAGGTTAACTTTTTGAAGTTTAGAACAACAATGAGTAGATGATCAATTCTTCAGTCGGTCCTCTTTAACTTCCCAATTGTCGTTAGAGTGCTTGATTACCAGTTTCGAGTCACCAATACATCAATTTCATCAGGTTTAACTGCAATAAGAGCTTCTAAACCAAATAGACAGGCTTCATATTCTGCCATGTTATTCATGACTGCAAACTATAACCTCCTCAACATTGGGATAACCTCTCCTTGTGGAGATTCTAGCAAAACGCCTAATCCGGCTCCTTTACTATGAGCTGAACCATCAAAGTAGAGCTTTTATCCTTTCTTTTCTATTAAACTCAAATGTTCATCGGGAAAATCAATCTCCACTGTTCATAATCTTCAACTGGATGTGTTGCTAGAAAGTCTGCAACTGCTCATCCTTTGACGGTTTTCTTCATGGCATATTCGATATCAAATTCTGATAGTAGGATCTTCATGGCATATTCGATAATTCAAAATTCTGAATTCGATATCAAATTCTGATAGTAGGATTAGCCATCTCGCTAGTTTCCCCACTAGTGTTGGTGTTCCGTATAAATATATGACCGGATCCATTCTTGATATTGCTATCACTTTATAAGACTGAAAATAGTGTCGAAGTTTTCTAGTAGCCATACCATTGCTAAGCAAGTTCTTTTAATCAAGTTATATTTCTATTCATTTGGAAGAAGCTTTTTACTCAAATAATACACTACGTTCACAACATCGGGTTCATCAGCTTGTGCTAACATGGCTCCAATTCCAGCATCTTCACTATCAAGTGCAGAATTAAGGGTTTCCTTGGCTTTGGTGTGCACAAAACCGAGGAACTTGACAAATATTTCTTGATTTTATCAAAAGCTATCCAACAGTAATCGTTCCGCTTTACTGGCTTATCTTTCTTTAAAAGCTTAAAGATTGGATCACATACTATAGACAACTTCTATATGAACCTGCTAATATACTGAATCTTTCCCATAAAACTTCTCACTTGCTTTTCTGTCTTGGGCCCATAAAACTTCTCACTTGCTTTTCTGTCTTGGGCGGCTCCATTTCTTGGATCGCCCTAATTTTGTCCGGATCGATCTCTATTCCTTTAGGTCCCACTATGAATCTTAGCACTTTTTTTGGAAGTCACCCCAACATATGCTTCTTTGGTTTCAATCGCAACTTGTATTTAATCACTCTATCCATGAACCGCTCAAGGGCTGTCGGATGCTCTTCTTGTGTCTTCGTCATGACAATCATATCATCGATATACACCTCTAACTCCTTATGGATCATGTAATGAAATAATGTAGTTGTCATCCTTTGATAAGTAGCCCCGGCATTCTTTAAGCTAAACGACATCACCCGATAGCAGAACGTACCAAACTCCAACACAAATACTATCTAGCCTTTGTCTAGTAATGCCATGAGAATCTGGTTATACCCTACAAACCCATCCATAATGGAGAAGCATCCCATCATCGCTGCACAGTTGATCAGGATATCTATATGAGGGAGAGGAAAATCATCCTTCGGTGATACTTTGTTCAAATCCCTATAGTCCACACACATTCTAACCCTTCCGTCTTTCTTAAGAACTAGGACTATATTTGCCAACCATTCTGGATAGTGAACCACTTCAAGAAAACCTGCATCTATCTGTTTGGTCACTTCCTGTTTAATTTTCTTAACTCATTTTGGTCTTAACCTTCTTCTCTTCTACTTCACTGGCTTGGCTCCAGGATACAGAGGAATTGTATGCTCAGCTATAGACCTATCTATCCCTGGCATATCTTTGTAACTCCATATAAAGGCTTCCTTTTTGTCCATAAGTAGACTTTGAAATTTTGTGTTTAACTCTGGCGTTAGGTTTGGCCAATTAATAGAATTCATGGATTATCTTTTATGCCAATATTAAATTCAAGCATGCATATGAGTTAATATCAAATATGCACATGTGCTTATCTACTCGATGAATGGAACCGTTAGGAAAGACATCAAATAGGTAAGCAAAAAAAAAAATTGAAGTTCATTTCATTAAATAATAAAGGAAGTTCATTACAATTAGATTCATCCTTGAAAAAAATCAACACATCAGAAGGGGTCTCAACTTCTTCAAAGCTCTCTTCTATGCAGGCCCGGATCGCTTTTAACACTTGATCCGCTGGGTCCTCTTCTTCTTCAGTGCTCACCTTCCTTTTATTCTTCTCTTTGTTCCTCTCTTCTCAGGTAGCTGGCCCCTCTTCTGGTTCCTCTTTCTTCCTTTCTTCCTTGGCCACTTGTGTCCCCTCAACCCCCACTTTCTCGAGTATCTTCTCTTCTTTTTTTTTTTTTGTTCTTTCCCTTCCTCAAGCTTTATCCCTTAGAGTCAACCGCCAAGATATTGATAACATCAGCAAAGATTTCAAGACCGGGGTATGTCTTTCCATTATGCTCCAAAGGCTCTATTGGTAGACATGGAGAGGAATGCTATGTCTTTCCATTATGCTCCAAAGGCTCTATTGGTAGACATGGAGAGGAATGCTCACTCGAACGGACAAAATGTCCATCCATGTCTAACCAGTTGTGTGTTCTCTTCGGTGTGCTTCCAAATTTATACCCTAAGCCTTAACGGTCCCTTTGAGTGTGGATTTCAGGTAGCTCTATAATGCGTTGTTAATTCTTTCCAAGCCCTTTTCCTTCTTCATAATTCATTTTCTTCATTATGTTTGTAACACCCACCGACCAATCCCAAAATGTAACACCCACCGACCAATCCCGGAGAAGCAGACGGTGGATGCCACAATCGGTGCCGGAGCACCATCTTATGTCACTATAAAAGTTGTCCTATAAAAGCTCTTTAGATCACAAATTTAGAGTGGTAAAATTCTTTTCATAAGGAGGCAAAGTAATTAACATTTTGTTTTTTTTTTTTTTTTACAAAAATATGTTTAAGGAATTTCCTACGAAATTTCGCAAGAGTTTCCCCCTAAAAATTAACTTGCCACACAAAGAAAAATATACACACTTTCCAATTTTTCTCCAAACCCCAAAACTCCAATTTTCAACACAACATACCACAAGCACTTTTAACATTCCATCAACCATACGCATAATATTCGAAACACTTCTTTTCAAGGAATCTATAATCATTCATACACCAAAAAAATTATAAATAGTGTTATTTTCCTTAATATTCATAATCTTAATACATGACAAACTTATTATATCCAAACCTTCACAACACAATATTTATTATACATTGCCAAAAAATCACCATTACAAAAATATCCTACCCAAAATGTGATATTACTCTGATGCCCTCCTCTTTGGTCTTGAAAAAACACCCTCCGCTCCTAACTGCGTGTGATTAAAACATCAACGCGCTGAGTGGAGACTCCAGTTGGTGCTAAATAAACAACAAATTTAATTACCAATAATAGCAAGGCAAAACTTAAATTAACTCACTATATAAATACCGAATCGCATTCATTTTAATTCAAATACTTTGAAAGCAATGAGAAGATTGTAAAATTTAATATGTCTTCATTCTTTTATGCAACAATAAATTTTCATTTTTTCGTTTAAGGCTCATACTCATGCAGAATGAACCAAAGCAGATTTGATCGTGGCTATATTAGCGCCACCCCCATACACATACTCGTGGCCTATGAAAGCACCACCGTGGCCTATGAAAGCACCACCCCCCATCAACACAAATTGGTGGCCTATGAAAGCACCACCACATCACACCAATAGTGCGTCCGTCCTATTTATTAAGGGCTGATAACCCTAGGGGCTGATAACCCTAGCATATGATCATAGCTTCACAATAACAAAATCCATCTCATCATACCACGTCTCAATCATGCATAGTAGAGCCCAAATCAAAATCAATCTTTCACAAAAGCAATAATTCTTAATCAAAACCTCTTCATTTCTTAATACTCATCAGTTCAAAATTTTTTATAGATATATGTAGACTTAATATAGTATAAAAGTACATAAATCAAGAACTTTTCAGCATTTTCATAAACTTGACCCTTGCTGGATTTTTAACACATAATTTGAGTTATGGGGCTCCAAATTGAATGAAAATGAAATTTAGATTCATTAGAATTAGACCAAAATGCTACAATATTCAGAAGGCCACACAGCCCAGGATCAAACAGTAAGATAGCACAAAAGCTCAGACACAGACCACAGATCAGGACCTGATTCAGCAGAACCAAGTTCCAATGTTTCTTTGAATTCCTACTTCACCAAACACTAATGAAACCAATCCAGAACGAGAAGAAATTTCTCAAGGACACAGGAACCAACTTTTATGAAGAACTTAGAAACCTTAATCTTGTCATTATAGTGGTCAAAATGGGCACTCACTTAGTAATGCGATGTGCCCGACACAACAGAGTCAGTTGGGTGTTTCAGCCATTAGTTGAGCTATGTATATTCAATTTGGACACAGGGAGGATGGTTGGAAAGATAAAGAAGTAAATCGTATACTTTTATGAAAACATAAAACGTTATTTTTTGCATTTGAGTGGTCAAAATGGGACAATAACATTTCGGATAGGAGGGTAAGAACATCATAACAGGAACCAGTTTTGGTATTTAAATCATTAAGTTGAGCTACAAAGTATGTAATTAGACATTAAGAATATGTTTTGGAAAGCGATGAGAAATGGAGCTTTACAACTTTCATGAAGAAGTAAGAAAACAAAATGGGAAGTATTAAAGGGGCTCAAAAAATTAGTCCAATCCCACGTCGCAAAAACCCACGGCAAAACACATCTCACATTAAAATTCAGCAATTTCAACAAAACATACAAAGTTCCCAAAATATATTCAAAACCCTAACCATGTAAAAACAATTTAAACAAGTGAAATTATGATTGCACTAACCTTATTTACAACCTTGAATAATCTTGGAAAGCCTTACTCCTTGGCTTTCTCTTTACCCTTTGAGGATGGTTCTCCAACCTCTTCAAAGCATGAAAAATTAACATTACAAGCAAAACTTGACAAAAGAAATAGTTGGAGCATGATTTAATGCATCAATAACATGTCTAACCCATGAATTCTACTTAACAATTCACAAAACTGGTAACTTCACTTCTCTTTGCTTTTAATCACCAATCTCAACTTCTACTACTTTAATGTTAACTTCACTTCTCTTTGCTTTTAATCTCCAATCTCAACTTCTACTACTTAATTCTTAAGGATTAAGTCCTATTCTATGGTTTAATTAGGTAGTTTGGTGGTAAATTTGGAGGTAAGAAAATGAAGAAAATGAAGGAAGAAGGAAGAAGATGGAAATGGCGTGGAGAAGAGAAGAGAAGAAAGAAAACAATGTTGTGGTGTTACTTAAGTGCCAAAGTCAAATTTGACTTCCTAAAATCATGCCAAATTTGTGGCTAAGATCAAGTCCTAAATAATCTCATCCAATGGCTCTAAATATTCCTCAAATAATTCTGCTTCTACTTACTTATTTAACTCCACCACTTAATTAAATTAAACTCACTAAAATAAATTCCTCTAGTATATACCACACTTATAGGAAATATTATGCATTTAATACATAAACTCTCCAAAAATTATTCATTAAATATTTTCTACCCACCTTAAAAATATTCATTAAATATTTTCTACCCACCTAAATCATGCAAACATGCTCCAAAAATAGTAAATAAAATATTAACTATGCATAGTAATTTTTTCCGACTAAAATTATACCAAGTCCCGGACCGATGGTACTATTCACAGACCGGTAAATCACTATTACCGACACTAAAAGAAAAAATCAGTCTGTTACAATGTTGGAGATAGTGGGCCCCATGTCAATGCTCAGCACAGCAACATGAAAACTACTCCATGGCAGGATAACCTGCTTATCCACATTTAGCTTAGCTACGCTTTTCTTGCTAGCAGCAGGTATGATTATGATTTTCCCATTGTAAGGAAATTTGATTTTCTGGTGTAGCGTTAAAGCACACCTCTCAAGGAATGATACCATGGGCGCCCAAGTAGCAAAGCAAATATAGGGGAGATATCAATGACTATAAATTTAGTTTCCTTTTCAATCGGCCCCACCTTGACCACTATTTTGAAGATGCCCTCAACTTGCCTCTTAGAGTCATCATATGCTCTAATCACCGCCCTCAACTTGCCTCTTAGAGTCATCATATGCTCTAATCACCACATAAGAAGGTTCCTACTCAAAACACTTATAGCTTAAACTTGGAAAGTAGCTTTTAATGGACACACATTTAGAGCTGATCCGTCATCTATCATCACATTCTCGGTCATTCTTCCTCTGACCTTAGCCTTAATGAACAATACCTTGGTGTGATTCCTTCCTTCAGGAGGAAGTTCATGATCAAAAAAAGTGATAGTGAGGGGATCATGGTGCACTATCCCCATAAAATCAGCTAGAGAAATGGATGATGAAACTGGAATTTCCACCATGGCTTTTAGCGAAGCCTCTCGGTGTTATTTTGATGATACCAATAGGCCCCACATGCTTATGTTCGCATGGGTTCTCTTCAATTGTCTCATCAAAGCATCATGTTCTACTTCTTTGGCATATCTAATGAGCTCGCTCTTTCTTTTCCTTCCCTCGACTTGGTTATATCTGGCTTATACACTCGACCACTGCGGGTCACATGGCTTACTGCTCCTACTTCTTTTTCATCCTCGCTACTCCATACGTCCAGAATAACGGGATTCACCTCTACTTCATCTTCACTTCCAACCTAGACTTGCTCACTTTGTTCCAACCACTCCTAATCGCTATCCCACACATTTAGCACCATTACATAAATTTGTTCCAACAGTATCTCCCTCTCTCTTTCCTCCTTCTCTTTTCAATCTCGGCTAGTGCCTCCTTAGAAGTCTTTCCAAACTTAACCATTTATAAGTTTTTAGGAGGCGACACGTTCCTAAAATTTGGAAGTGGCCTCGTGCTCGACCTTGATTTTTCTAGATTTGTCACTTTATCACCGTCGATCAGATCTTGTATCTCATGCCTCAGTCGCAAGCAATTATCAATCGTATGGCCCTTACCCTGATGGTATTGGCAATAAGCACTTTGATCGTAATTCTTTGGCAAAATGGTTGGAGGAGGTCTCAACACAAGCAGTCATATTAGACCCGTCGTTCTTACTTTCTCAAATACCTTAGAGAGAGGAGTGCCAAAGTTAGAAAATCTCCTTAGTGGCACATTTCTAGCTCTTAGATCCAGAATGGTTATCGTTGTGTTCTTGGTGGTGCTCGGAGTCTTAGCTGATTGATTGGACCCTTAGAACCCGAACTTAAAAAAATATGCTTTTATTATCATACATGAACTTAATTAAATCAAAACTATAATTTCTCTAATCGGAAGTTGCTGCCATTAATCAAATTCTTAGCTTCCATATGGAAGTTGCCTCAAGCACACCAAATCACCCACAAAATTAGAAAATTCATGAATTATAAGCTAAAAAGGATCCAAAATCAGTTTACCTAGCTGAAATTATGTCAAAATTAACCGAAAATAGCTTCAACGCCTAAGGTTGACTCTGCCGGCGGTGGCTTGGCTGGAGCTAAGGAAAATGGTCGCCAATAGAGTTGCTGGAGACGTTGGAAGATGCAACCGGCTAGTCTTTAACAAGTTTCGCCGAAAAAAGCAAAGAGGATTGGCTAATTGACTGTCCCGATTACAGCAGATCTTAAGCGCAGCCCTTTATTGTTGCGCCGATCGAAAACAGAAGGACGAGCACGGTGAGAGAGAGAGTTAGGGTTCCGTTGTCGATGAGAGAGAGACTGGCATTGATTGCTTGCACTGGAGTTGTTGGAGAATCGAGTTGTTGCGACGCGATTTCCTGATCACAAACTTACAAGTTTCCTGCAGCTACTGCGTTCACAAAAAATGAAGGGAGAGAGAGAAAGAGGAGTCAGAGACGCATGGTGAGGAGACGATAGCGGCAGTGAGGTGGATTGGCGCTGGCTTCAGGTGATCGAAAAACGAGAAGGGGATGGGAGGGGCCTGTGGCGCGATGGGGAGAGAAAGGAAAATGGGAGATGGGGATTTTTTTTGGTATTTTCTTATTTTTGGAACATTCTAGTTGGTCTAAGGCTAGTTTGGTTCTATTCAGGGATGGTTTGGTTCAATTCAAGGTCTTTGTTTGGATTTTCTTTTGGTTTGTGGGTTTCCAATTGGTTTTCTAATGAGTTTAATTTTAGTTATAGGTTTGGTTTAATAAATAAATTATATTTTTATTAAATAAATTGTAAGGCATTAATATATATAGATTTTTAAATGAAAAACTTTTGAAAAATTTTTCGGGTCATTTCAGTGACATTCATCATAATAATTATTTTTAATTGATGTAAACAATTTTATTTATTTAAGTAATTAATTTAGAAACTAAAAAAATTAAGAATGCTACTATTGTTTTTAATTGCATTTGAAAACAACTGTTATTTTTGGTGTATGATGATTATAGATTCCTTGAAAAGAATGTGTTTCAAATATTATGCGTATGTTGATGGATATTTAGAAGTGCTTGTGGTATGTTGTGTTGAATTGGAGTTTTCAAATATTATGCGTAGTAATGTTGATGATATTTAGAAGTGGGTTGTGGTATGTTGTTGTGAATTGGAGTTTTGGGGGTTGGAGAAGAAAATTTGAAAGTGTGTATATTTTTCTTTGTGTGGCAAGTTATAGTTTTAGGGGAAAATCTTTGCGAAATTTTCGTAGGAATCTTCCTTAAACATTTATTTTTGTAAAAAAAAAAAAAAACAAAATGTTGACTTACTTTGCCTCCTTATGAAAATTTAACACTTCTAATTTGTGATCTAGGCCTTTTAATAAGCTTGACATCAAGACGGTGCTCCGGCACCGATTGTGGCATCTCACCGTCTGTTTCTCCGGGATTGGTCGGTGGGTCCTCCTTATGAAAATTTAACCACTTCTAATTTGTGATCTAGCTTTAATAAGTGACATAAGACGGTGCTCCGGCACCGATTGTGGCATCTACCGTCTGGTTCTCCGGGATTGGTCGGTGGGTGTTACATGTTAATACTCAGTTTTTATAATAACTAATATTATTACTAAACTTAAAAAAAAAAGTCATTACTGGTTTGAAATTTTCTAAAAAAAATAAAAATAAAAACTAACGTCAATATTAGATTAGAAAAAATAACGTTGTTGTTATAGTTTAGAATTTTAAAAAAAAAATAAACTTAAAAGAAGAAAAAGTAAAAATAGTTGAATTTATAATAGAGGGTAATTTTATCAATAAATATTTTAATGGTTAATTTTATGAAATTCATTTATAAATTTCATTAATTGTAGTAGAATTTGAATTAACATATTCAATTCTATAGAAATCAGTTTCTAAAATTTAAATTTATATTTTATTTGATTTTAAATATAATATTTTAAATTTCTAAATAAATTTCATAATTTCGAACGGGCTCTTAAGGTGAAAATAGGGTAGAATCGTTAATACCGGCAAAGTTCGAAGTATTTTAAGTGAATTACTCTGCATGAACGGTGTCGGGATGTGGTTTCCAACGTCTGAGGCTTTTTAAGTTGTGGTGTTCGATTTCATTAATTGTTGAGAAAAATGGCAAAACTAATAAAGTTAATAACCTCTCCCTTTGCTGGGGTTACAATTTTTGTGTCGCTAATTGCTGTATTCCTCGCTTTAAGAATTCCAGTCAAAACCTACATCGATTCTCGTAGAGAGCAGGTGATTCTCTCTAAATCCTTTTCCTACAATTCGCTATTATGATTCTTGAAATGAAAGATAATGAGTCGGATGCTTCGGTTTACTAGAGATTGTTTACTGCTGAAGAACTTGCTCTGTACAATGGCACTGATGATGCTTTGCCCATTCTGTTGGGTATTCTTGGGTAATTTGTTTCTCTGTTCATCTCTTTGCATTTGTTTTTTTGTTATTTAATGGAAATAATTTTTGATTGTCATTTTTGACGCAGATCTGTGTTTGATGTAACTAAAGGAAAATCTCACTATGGCGTGGGAGGGGGTTACAATCATTTTGCTGGAAGGTTAGTTTTTGTTTGTATTTATTTTTTTCGCGTTCAATGTATAGCGAACATATTCTTCAGTTCAAAATGAAATTGAAAAATTCTGCCATGTCTTTTTCCTTTTCTTTTTCTTGTGCTTTTTACAATTGCAACTTTTGTTTGCACATCATTCTTCTGGGGGTTAAACTTGGATAGAATTCTCATTTATATGAACATCCAAGAGGCCACGCCAGCACTTAGTGAAGTGTAAAGTATAGAAAATAAAACAGGGTGTGCGTCATAAGATAATAAGATATGACCTTGGGCTGTGCACAGAAAGTTATGCAAAAAAATTGCACATACTCGCAATGTTCATCCATTCTTCAACTAGTCTTTTCTAGAAGATGTTGAACATGCGAGGAAAATTCAGGTTTTCTCTATGCTACAAGACTCTAGACTGTGCTTAATTCCTTTTTTAGTCGATTGATTCAGTTGCTTCACATTGCCATTAATCTTTGCAAGGAATTTTGAATTTCTTTCCAGCCTATATCGCCAACAGTCACAAAGGAAGCAAGAACAATAGGCTTTCTTGAAAAGGAAGCAAGAATTGTCAGAAAATAGTTAGGGATTAAAGAATTAGAAGAGTCAAATTGTATCACAATTCACATATTAAAAAAGATGAGAGAAAGCTATGAAAATTGTAGGCATAAATTTATTGTAGGCTAAAGGACTTAGGACCTTCGAAGAAACTTAAATCATTAAGTGTTAGTGGTACGATACTTTTTATTGCAAGTCCTTCCTAACTTCTTCATTCTCCTTCCTTGTTCTACCTATTTTTCTCATGCTAATCACATGTGGAAGGCTCAGATACTCAAAATTTAAACTGTTATTTTCTTTCTTCTTTTTTTTTTGGGAAAAAGCATCCTAGGCCCCTTGAACTATATACATGTTGTTTATTAAGCCCTTATTGTTTTATTTTGTCACTTTGAGTTGAGCATTTAAATTATTATTTATATCGACATCAAGGGTTTTTTACCGCTGGTTAGAGAGAGTGTAACACACTTTAAAATAGTATAAATTGACTGACTAAAATTTGTCTGTGTTGGATATGAAAAACAGACTAATATGCAAATTTAGATACTAATTAAGAAAATGAAAATGAATTGTACTTGAATACAAGGCTTTTTATCAAGGATTTAACCCTATACTAGTTTACCAAACAAACATAAGAAGTGTTACTGCAGATCCCTTAAGTTTTTTTTTCCATGAAAATAAGAAGTGTTAGTGCAGATCCTCCATTATCCTTGCATAAACTGAAAAGCATGCACATTAGATAATCATAATTCACAACCATTATTGATTGACCTCACTCATAGGTAGCTCCTTACTTAAATCTGCATTGACTTTATCGAGGTCATTGCAACTTTTTGCATCGAGTTGGAAATAGGCTTGAAACCTTAGTAATGTGCTACATAAAGGCGAGAATGAAATCAAAGATAAAGAAGACGAGGATTATAAAGACATGAACCATGTTTGTGGAATGAGTGTTCGTATACTCCAGTAACACAAAGCTAGGATGCACATGTAAATTGAGGCATAGGTGCAATTAAAAGGGACAATTCAATTGCAATTGAACTGTGTGCATAGAAGCTTGGCTGATTTGGCAGCAATATACTCTTTTACTCTTCATGTTTTCTGGTGGTGTGGTGCTTTAACCGTGAGAATCAGCCCATACCAATTGAAGTTTTCTTGCAGCAAATTAATAATGAAGACCACAAGCAAGTAGTAGCCAAATTGCCTAATCCTTGAAAGCTCCTTCCTTCACTTACAATGGATTTATAGGCATAGCTATCAAAAACCTAATCCCAAAATTCACATTTTAATTAATTAATTTGTGAAATGCATTAAATGCAAAGATATTAAAGAAGATGAATAAAATTAACATAGCTAACTAGCACATCAAATCAAGACAAAGAATCCACTGTTTGTTATACTTATGGCAATTGATGCTTTATGGTCGTAGGATTACCATATTCAATTCTTTACATGATTATTTGTTTTCAGAAGGCCATTAGGCAAAATATAGCAGCAATTGTATCTTTTTTTCCCTCTCTATTAAATATATCTCCATACTCACACATTAACGACTGATTTCCTTCTTATTCATGATGAACTTAGAGACGCATCTCGTGCATTTGTTTCAGGAAATTTTACAGGTAAAACTATTCTTATTATTTTCTTTGCTTAGCATTTAATTAATTATAGCCAATAATGGTGTTGGTTTTATGTGAACCAACAATATTTTTGAATGGCTTTTGGTTTTGTGAATAATTACTTATCAGGATTAGGTGACAATTTTATTGGCAACTTGCTAGACCATAATAGTAAAATTGAAATGAATATATAAAATATTCAAATATATATTATAAATCAATATAATATATATAAAAATTTAGTAAAATCCAAATGAAGTTTCAAATTTTTTATGAAGTTAGACATGCAAAAGTAGAGATGAAAGTAAAAGGAAAGAGAAATTATAGGTGCTTCCACTCAACTGCCATATTAGATAAGATCAAAAAGTATACAATTTGATCAAATAAATGCAGTTAGTGAAGGGGATGAACATAAATCAATTTAACTAAATTTAAAATGGCTATTGAAAAATGCTATATAATTTAATGTAGAATTCTTACATATAACTCTTTGCTCAATTTATAATTTATATAATGTTATGAATTACAAAATTAATTTGAATTTTTGATGTTCTTCTAATATGAATTTTTTAATTATATAATTCATATCAAATTTGTATGTATCATCTTTTTGTAATGTTTTTGTATTTATTTATTCGGTGCTTGTACCTTTTCTTATGTACTTCTTTAATATTTGAACAATTGCTTTCACTTTTTTTATTAAATATAACTTTAACAAATCTTTGATAAAAGTAGCTTTGGAATTAAAACTGCACAATCCAAACCTCTTTTAAATTGCAAAAAAAAAAAAAAAAAAAAAAAAAAAAAAAAAAAAAAAAAAAATCTTTGCATTGATTTTTGCTGCTCCCCAAGCCTATGATTAGCAGGCATGGCAATGACGTCAACAACAAACCTCAATGACTAAGTGCATCAGCCAGCAGCCAATTAGCTTTTTCTCCGATTTATGTTGCAAAATGCAAAGAAAATTGTTGAAGAAAATTGCCCCGATATCATTGATAATTTAATGCCTCAATTAGCCCTTTTATTCAAAAAAGAGGAGAATTGCCATTTATACTTATATTATATTCTTTTGCGTCTGTATAATGGCACGGAGAGGGACTGACAGACTCTTTGCAATGGATTGTCCAAGACTGAGGTAATATTCTTATCCAAGTGCCGTCTATATTCGCTGACACTTATGTTACCCTTGTATATGTATAATGCAACTTTGTAATAATATCAATTAATCATTTTATTATGTCAAAATTCATTCTTAATGGCTTATGTCACACCCACTTCCCATACTTACTAAGGTAAGCAGACTTGGGAATTCTTCTTGATTATCCTAGTCTACGACTTGCTAGAAAAAAACATCAATGTACTTCATAGCCAAAATAAATTACGCATAGAAAATATAGGTGGCTATAACAATCGCTACTGTCACTGAAAAAGAATTACTTGCACAAACAAAAAAATTAATAAAGCAACTAATTCCAACCTGATGATGGCGAATTAATGGAATATGAAATGTTTATCATAGTTCCATTTTCAATTCGATCTATAATTTTCTAACTGTCTTCTATTTCAATTTGCTTCCTACTTTTTTTCAGTTGAAGAGCTATTGTGCAATGCGCCCGGCGGGAATTCTACTTCAAAAGCTACACGTAAGTTCATACATTGTTCAAATGGTTTTTTCTTTTTTTATTTCTTTTTTTAAACTATTTTTGGCCAGTCCCATAGAGGTAGGCTTTAATAGGAAGACACTAATTTCAAGGCGAGGTTTTCGGCTAGCCTGGCTTTGAGGCCCCAACTCTTGACTGGCAGGGCGCCCAAGCCGGCATCCAAACGGCCTCCGCCCCTCCATCCAAGGGCCCCAATGGATTTTGTTACACATAATACTCAACTAAATCCTTTTCACTAATTAACCTCTTTTATATCCTTAATCCTTACTCTTGACTTTCTGCCTACCAGAGCATTGTTCCTTCTATAATGCCAAATTTCCAAAATTCATCTTAGAGCCCTAATTGAATTCTTTATTTAATTACATTGTCACTTTTAACTTACCACAACTGCTACACATTTTTTATTCCCACTGACCTCTCATCCAACTTGATGTCATCTCTTACCATAACCACAAATTATACCCTTTTTCATCTTGATATTCATTCCAGTTCTCTTTATTTGTCATGTAGGCGCAGGCTCAATCTTGTGTCCATCTAATCTTGTCTCTGCTGTTCATTAACTTACCACCAATAGGTGCATTACCATTACACTTTATCGCCGTCGAAAATCAGTACTAAAGCCTTATAGAAAACAAGGGGAAAAATTTTTAAACAGCAAGCTTTGATTTGCCGTAGGGAAATTAGCCAAAAGATATTTTTTTTAAACAATTTATCATATGCCCTTACTATTGACGTCCTTATAATTATTTCCAGTAAATTCGACATGCGTGGAGTTAACTAATGATATATAGCATTAGGCTAAAAATCATATTATCTCATTAATAATCAAATATATTCATTAATTAACCATTTTCATATAATTTGAAATCTAAAAATTTTAAAATTCTCTCAAGAAAATATCTTGATTCTCTAAGAATTCAACCCTGTCATCGAATCATACTTGAATAATGTGAATCTCTATTAACAAGGATAGGATTTTTCATTAAATTCAATCTTAAACAATCATATAGTGTGAACTTTAACATACAAAAACAAAGCTTAATGTCACGGATGATAGGATTTCTGCGCTCTATACTTATCTGCACGGCACTTGAGTCCACCCTTGAGGGACTTAGGATGCGCTAAGTAAGCCGTTGGCAATTGTGTTGCGAGCGAAAATGCTGAGCTAAAAAGTTCAGACAGAAGAAACACAAGAGACACTCTTAACACTCAAAATGCTTCTGTATCTTGCCTTAGATGAGCTTGGATGATGTTACAAGTGGAGGTGAGCGAGCTGGTATTTATAGCCATTTCCACCTCCCAATGAACGGCTATCAAGATTTGTCTACAAAAATGAACGGTTTTAGCATTACCATGCGAGAATCTAGAATTAATGCTTACGCACATTATACAAATTATCCTTTTGGGCTGGAAGTAATGTGGAGTATTCTTAGAATGCCGGGCTTGGCACCTCCAACTTTGCCGGCTAGCAGACTCTCAAGGCCTGGCACATTGCTCGCGCCAGCCCAATTTGTACCCATTTCTAAGCCTTGCTTATAAATTGTTGGCAGCGCCTGCCTTTGCAACTTCTGCCTGCTATTTGTGCGGGGCGTGACATTAATCATGAAAATTAACTTACATATTAAATTTCAAAAAGAAGAAAAATATTATTTTTAGTTATTTACAAAAACAGCAGTGATTACTTTTATTGATAGGAACGTGCTCATCTCTAGGGTAATTTAATAATATAGTTTTCTTCTCATTTGTTTGATGTCAATTGTTATCTTTTTCAATGGCGTTTAATTTACTTTTTTGAAAAAAATTGTAACATTTTGTTTTGCCTGTTTCAATTTTTTTACCCTTGCATTTTATGTTTAATTTCATTAAGTAGCAGCTTCTTTGCATGCTTATATCAATCTTTAGCCCTCCAATCACATAATTCTTTTGCAACAAAGCCCTAAACTAAAATACTATTAGGCCATCGCCTTCAGATAAGTCTATTTTATCTTTTTTACAAACACAAACGGCAAAAGCATGCGCTTTCATAATGCAATAAGCAACCTATTGTATTTATCCAAATTTTTAACATGATAGTCTAATTTAATTTATTTATAGTGATTTGCAAACCCTTAATTGTGCAGTATTATCATAATTACCCTACGGTGTGATCAGATGCTAAAATAATCATAAAACTTTTACAAGCACTTTTACTCGTTTAAAATTACATTATATTATAAAAATTATCACTTGTGCATACAGCTATTAGGATTTTTAATAATTTATAAACAATGGTAGCCCACCATTGCCAGAGCATACATTATCTAAAACAATCATCTTCCTTTTCCAAGCTCTGCGTTTACCACTATTTAATTTCAACAAAGACCTACATAAAAACCATTGGATCTCAATTACTCTTTTTCTTTATTATCCTCACAAGCATTATTAAAAATAGCTATCATCCACGTGTGCCTACTACAAAGATAGGAATAAAAAAAAAAATTCCTCTGCTAACTGCCATCGTGCTGCCCTGTTTAAATCCATAAATAAAAGACTCAAAACAGAAGAAAAGAAAATAATTTAGAAACCCACTAATAAACATGAATCGCCGGCTTCGTAAAACACATAATTTAAAGAACTCGTTAACAATATGAATATTTTTAGAACATGGTAAAGAGACAACCGAGTTTTCTAAGTAGCCAAAGTATGTTTAAATTAGGGCCTATAGAGCCATAGCCCAGGCAATGGCAAGAGAAAGAACGCCGAATTAAAATTTCTCTCTCCTTGAGTACATTGCCTTAGCTTCCATTCTTTTTCCAATTGCAACAACAAATAAACCCTAACTCCGCGAGATTTCGTATACCGGTTTTCTTTATTTAGGGAGATCTGAAGAACGCAAAGTTGATTAGTCTGCGTCAAAACTTCTCAAAACTCTTTGAATTTGTTTCTTCTGTGTACCTTTCTATTGTTCTCACTTACCAATTATTATAGCCTATTGCAATTCTGGTACCATAAGCTGGTTTTTAGTTTTTAGCGCAGATATAAATAGGAGTAAAATTTAGAAAATGTATTGCCTCTGGCATTAACAAACAATGCCTCTGCACACATAACGCTACTCTTATAAAAATTTTTAGATACTACAATCTCCATAGCAGTTGGCATATATTTGAAAGGCTTATTAAGAGAATCTGCCACTGCTAATCAGCAAAAAAAGTTGAGTCATATGGACACCACAACTAGAACATCATTGCTTTCTCTGCCATGTTTCTGCACTGCTCTGTCCAGCCTTCTCATCATTTAATTAAGTCCAAGACAACACCATAATCCTTAAAATGACCAAAAACAAACAAGATCTCGCAGAACAAACTTGACGTGAAAATCAAAGTTCCTAGGGCACTTACTACAGCCCATTCTGAAATTACCACCTAACATGCAATAGTAATTTCACCCATCTCTTCTTTTTTTGCTAGTACAAATAGCATTACTAAACTAATTAATGATATTGGGATGCCTATTGTTCATAAAGACAACCTGGAAATTCTCACTTCTACTGATAGGAACATTCTAGTCTGCGCAAAACTAGTGGAAGTGAAACTAAAATTGTGTCTCAAATTAATCCGGAAGCACTAGAAACATCCTAATATTTGTATGTATATCTATTGCAAACCCCCGCCCCCTGCTGGACCTTTTCGGTAATGCACTCCTATTGATGGTGCATGTGCGTATTGGCAGTAAAACAATAAAGGTACACATTATACAGCGATATTTTTTATGCAGGCTTTGTTGGCAAACTGGTTGGTCGTTCATTATGACTAATCAAGGAAATCCCACCAAAACTTTGAAAGGGATGATAGCAAAGCAGCAAGAGGTGCCGGCGCAAAACTTTTGGAGCACAACAGAAAAATGAAGAACGGCCAAAACAACCTAGTCTGCCCAATTCAAGGCGCTGAGTCAGGCCGTGAGGCGTGAGAGCAGGCCCTACTTACTGTAATTTCTTCTTTCTTCTCTTACTTTTTTTTTCTTTAAGTTTACCCTTGTCAACTTAATTTGGGCGTAGTTCTGTCTACTGCACAGTTATGTAAAATTGACAATCCCTGCTAGACCAACGTATGGTATCAGGAACAGCTAATGCCATAAAATCTGTAGCACCAGCGCGAGCTTCACTCTGCCTACAGGCACGAGTATTAAGTTCGACATATTAATCCACGGTACAGCGACTATAATTTTCTGTTGACTGTTTATATCAGAAAGTATCTTTGCCAGGTTGGATGTGACAGTGGCTCCCTAGCATTAGTCAGAGGCCTCAAGAAATTGCTTTGACTGGCAAAGATAAGGTAAACGCCGATGCCTGCCTGCTTAAAGAGGATCAACTAAAACTCAGCCAGGGTTGGAAGTGTATGAAGGATGTGATCATCTTAGCTAACGACTTGCCCGTTTGACCAAGAGCAATTGAAAATATACTCCTGATTTAAGTTTAAAAGATCCTGCTTTCTTGCATCACTACATCAGTAGGCTTCTGATCCCAAAATTATTTTAGTTATTTCATTCTTATTTCATTTTACAAGTTCATTAAGATAGTGGAAATTTAACATTTGCTTTTGCACTGGGAGCAGTGCTTTTCAAAATCGCATTTAATTGCAGCTTATTTCAAAACACTACCCCAAGAGCGGAATACCACCAAAAACATGTCGTTTTTCTAGATGTGTTGGCTTTTACTCCTTGCACCTCCTGGCTTTCGTCCAGCTGTTGCACATTAGTATTGTGAAATTCCAATCATACCTAGAGAAGTGAAACAGATTAGGCCCAGACAGGATTGTTTTGGATTGTTTTTGGGCTTGGTATCCTATAAATTCCAACTATTCACACAGTTCTCGTTCTGCTTGCACTGCACCTGAATCCTCTGCCTCTTCCATTACTAAATTTCGTCCGCATTCCAGCTCATAAAAATTGAATCTTTACTTGCCCTCACATAAAAATAGCTCGCTGATTACCCAGAAGACAAATGCTGGCTAAAAAGCCGTCTGCAGCAGGAATAGAGTAGCTACCAGGCTTAGCCTGCGGTTTATAAGAGGGCCTGGGATCAAGCCGGATTAAAACGCAGAAGCCGATGGACGCTGCTCTCGAAGAAGCCGGGAGCGTAAACTCAGTCATAAGCATTCTTGATTATTTCGGAAACGATTGTGTCCATTTTTCCTATATATAATACATGCTTTCTTCGTGTAAAATTATATCTTAAATATCATTTTTCATTTCATTTCCCATCCATACGTTCATTTCCATTTCGCCCTACAATACAAGGCGAGCTTATCTTTTCTGTTCTAATTTATTAATATTCATATCTAGCAATCCACTTTGGAATTCCTGATGTAACGAACCAACTTTCGAATTTCGACTTTTCATAAAATCTGGGCTAATTTTATTCAATGCCACAGCAAAGCCAAAAAAAAAAAAAAAAAAAAAAAAAAAAAAAAAAAAAAAAAAAAAAAAAATGCTTATAGGAAAAAATGTGAACATTGAATAATTAATATCATATAATTTACTTTTGATACAAATACTTTTAGTCTAACTCCTAACTCTTCATAGCCTCCTCAATGGATTCTTCAAGTTGGAATACTTTGGAATTCTCAATCAATTCTTGGACAAGTCCTAAATTAGGACCTTTCTAATCAGTTTGCGCAAGCCCAAAGAATTCCCTAAGTTACTCCCTAAATTGATCTAAAGTTCTCCATTTGCGTGCCCTAAATGTAGATCACGAAGCAAACCATTGCAGCATTGAATTGTCCAAAATAACCCTTATTACTTTGCGATAAAATAGAAATACTTTAAATTGAACTCTCACTTTTCACCATAATAACAAATCAAAATCCTTTAGTTGAAAACTTCTCAGGAGCGTTCCTCCAAATATCTTTCAAGGCTAGAATGGCGCAAGCCAAACTTTTAGCTCTTACGCATTTAAATAAAGTACTCATCAATCTCCTCCTCTTCTTCTTCATCATCTGCTCATCTATTTTCAAAACATTGCCATTTTGAATTTGTTACAGGACTAGTTGTAAATAGAGTCTATTATGGAGTTAGATTCCTAATAGGTTATAGTATCTTGTCATATGTGTATATATCGCGACCCCTTACTTGCATGCCAAAATATACACAATAACTATTTTTCCACATTGCAACTTACATGCCGTAATTAAGCCTTCGACTCTATTAAGTTTTTTTCTGCTCTTTGCGCTTGAAACTCACAGGCAAAATTCTATGTTTCGGCTGACTGTCAAGTCTAGGCCAACCCACCTCAGGGCTTCGTAACTTTTGCTCTCACTAGGCTGAGCATTTATTATTTGTCATTAATTCCATGAAGCTGGTCACATTAAACATATTGCAAGAAACTAACTTAAATAAGTTTGCCAAGGACAAGGTCACTACAAGATTCTGCCAGTCGCATTCTTCTAACAACAGTTAATAATTTCGTACCTGCAGAGTATGATGCAGCTCTTTTAGATAACGCGTTCTTCTAAGTCTGGCCCCACTTCAAATTGCTGTTGCCTACCAATTCAGTACTCCTATAACATGTCCTTATGTCTACCCCATTAGAATGCGCCGGTCATTGATTATGCGCTTTGCCACAGATCACATACAGGCGTAACCCTTAGCCTCTCTTATCCTCATTTAAAAGAACCTAAAACAATATTTATCGTCATGTTACTCTAGCTGCATGGTCCATATTTTCTGTCAACTATATGCCCGTACCACTGATCCCATTCCCATCTCATCTCCATTTATCTTTGTTTTTGTTGACCTCGTTTTTCATTTCTAACTCTATTTGTCTGTTAGCAAAAACTCACCTCGCTACTATGAACTATTGTGGTTAAAAAAATCTTTCATCCTACTTATTGTGCTCCTGTTTCAAGGATCTTTTGAACAAAAAAGCTAAGATCAAGTCAAGGACCTTACAGCCTGCCCAAGACCATAACAGAATTTGTTCCTATATTGTTTCTTGTAACACTCTCTGCCCAGCCCCGAGAGACCCAACGAAGCGATGCCACAATTCGCGTGCCGAAGGCCCACCGTCTCTAACTTAACATCATAAATCATAAAAAATTAACAATTTCTATTAGAAGCCTAATTGAGTATTCACAAGTTTGCCGAGTAATTTTCGCTTTTTTTTTTTTTTATTACATGATTTTGTGGAAAAATCCTAAAGCAAATACTGAAAGAATATCCCTTTCAAAAACTATTGCAACTACAAAATACTCTTCAACTTAAAGCTTCCAAACTCCAACATCTCCAAATAACTTCATCATAGCACAACAACACTATCTATATCTTTATAACTATATTAAATCCTCAAATAGCATTTAACAATATTCATCAATTACATTGCCATTCATTACATATATCAAGTCCTTCAATAAACTAATCATACCAACTACCTAAAATATTTCTATATTAAATCATTTAATCAATCTTCATGCTTATCTCCAAATATACACCAAAATTAACTTCAAGCTTAAGTTTATAATTCACAATAACATACTCTCTGAAAATGTTAATAATTATATACATGTTATAATTCTTAATTACATAAATCCTCAAATCTACTTTTACCAACATTAGTCACTTCTGCCCTTTGATACTACTCTTCTAATCTTTCAAGTCAGCAACCCACCGATTTTCAACCCTACACGTGATAAAAATCGACGCCGCCTTGAGATAAAACTCATTTGCCGCTGCTCTCATTAACTTCACACATACTTACCAACAAGTTACCAATGGCAACTTACTTTCAACACAAATTCTCATTAAAATATTTCACAATCATAAAATCATTAAATTCTCAACAATATTTACATTTATAGCAAAAGAAATCATCAAATAAAACTATTAGTAATAACAATAAAAATTTAATTCTTTATAACCATATAATCCCTTACTTAAACATTTTATCACATAAATACTTTAGTTCTGTACTGTCAGAAATCAAATAAAAACTTATAATTAATAACATTAAATAATGTATAAATTCCTTCAAATCATAAATTCATTACTTGAAACATTGTATATACCAATACATATACTGATTTATTTTTAAAAATCATCGCTACCGAAATATCATTCTTTGAAAATTCATCTTGGCATAACATAATCATAAATTCCAACAGTAAGGCCTTTACTAAAAGAATATGATCCCATTCATTTAATTGCCTCATAAATATGTTCTTAAGCGGCTCCGCCCATTTACACTTCAGGAGAAACGAAGACAGCAGATAGGTTTCTCATCAACTTATTCAATAATAGCCTTAGGTCGGCCAACCTTTTCATAAACATATAGAGCGCGTCCGCCCTAAACATAAGCACACCCACGTGCCTAGCCATATGATCACTAGCCTCTCTTATCATTCAATGGCATCAAATGCCCGGGCATGCCTCATTCATACGCTAATAAAATCAAATCACGCCATCAAACTTCACACCAAGTTATCATTAGAGCCCAAATCCTTGTTTATTTCTTAATTCACTAACACTTCTCATAAAACTTGTCTTATTCTTTAGTCTTCTTAAATTCATAATGTAAGCTACTTTAGAATGCTAAGTAACTCATGAAAAAATTCTATACTTAAACATAATTTACTTAACTTAGAAAGTCTATCATATGAAATCATACCATGTAATTCTTACTTTAGAACTAAGTGAACTCATTGAAAACATAATACTCACACTACTAGGAAATTTCCTCCATAAATTCCTTTTCTTCTTAACATTCTTTTTTCTTTTAAAGTCATACATGAAATCTTTACTCATCGAAGTAATTTCTTATCATGCAAAATCATACTCTTCCTTATTCAAAATTAACAGCACATCACACCTTTAAATATCCATTTTTTAAAAAAAACTCTAAAACATAGCCGAACAGTTATTCAAAATAATTCATACTATATGTTCATCATACTATAATAGCCATAACACTAAAAAAAAAAAACAATTAACGCTAAACCACTTTACTACCCTAAGGTGGCCTTCAACCTGTTACATGCAAAACCAAGGGGAGGAATTTCTCTTCTTCCAATCAAGCATGCTACCATCAAACTTCTTATGCCCCACCCAAAGATCCATTCTCAACCCTCATCATGCATTATCCTAAAACCAATTCCACACTCTTTCTCCAAAAAATTTTCCCAATAAGCTTTTTCCATTTATATCCCATTTAAACATATTCCACAATAACACTTTTTAAACTTGTTCTTATTTTTCGTCAAATAAATCCTAAAAAACTACAAATAATCAAGAGAACACTTCCTCTCACCTAATTCTTAACATACCCTTCTCCAAAATAAACCTAAGAATTCAAGACATAGGCGAAAATTTCCAACATTTAAAATAACCTTGCGACGCTTTGATGGGCGTTTTTTAAGACCATAACCCTTGAGTTATCATGCTCTCCAAACTTGCAATGAAATTAATAACTTAAGAAAGCTAAGACAAAATTCTACAAAATGTTATGAAGGCCCGACCACAACCCATATCAATCTGTAACAGAGCAAACAAAAGCCTATGGGCAACACAGCGACCAAAAAAACAGTCCAGAACTGATCAGCAGACCAAGTCCAATGTTTATTGAATTCCTCCTAACCAAAACAACTCAAATTAAATCAATCCAAAACTAGAGAAGTCTCAAGCACACAGCTGAGAAACAACTCTCATGAAGAACTCAGAACATAATCTTGCCATATAGGTAGTCAAAAAAAAAATGGGCACTCAATTCAATGATGGCCCATGTGCCCGTTTATAATAGAGCTCAGTTTGGTGTTTCAGCCATTAACGTTGAGCTATATATATCCAAACTGCGACACAAGATAATGTACGTTCGGCAAAGCTAAGGAAGTAGAAACCTACAATTTTATGAAGGACTCAGCACACCAACAATGCGGAAGATAGAAACGGCAATCCGAAAATAGTCCTAATCTCACCAATAACACCTTTCCCAAAATTCAGCTCTACTTTAACCATTGAAAAGAACATGAAAGAACATCGAAAGACATAGATACAAGGCAGAGGTTCTACTGTTAGATCTATTTAATAATCTATATGCCTGGCTCATGTGATTAAAGGGCCGGTTCTAATTAAGGTGCCCAAGGATGATAGTTATTGCGGCCTTAATGGATAAGAGCCCAGTTAGGGTTTTAATGCCTTTGCCTCTGCCTTATAAAAGATAAAGGAAACCCATCAACAAGCATTAGGCCGTTAACACAAAAAATAAAGCAGAGTGTGACGGCTCCCTCAAACACATACGGAGATTATTTTGTTTTGAGAGAGCTCATAAAAGAAACTCCGTAGCTGGTGATTAGTCTCTGAACCATTCAAAGAGAGCACTTACCGGACAAAAGGCCCAGAGTGAAGAAACGAGAATCTACTATTACGGTGAGAATCAAATTTCCCAACGAGGCTAACCCATAACCATAGATCTGCCCCGTTATGGATCAAGCGTACGTTTCCGCCATTATTGGGTACTATTCTTGTCAAACCAATTCTATGCAACTAATAGCATCCGGGCTATATTAAACGTTTATTTCAACATGTCGGTCCTATCAGAGCCTGTACCAGTTCTAGAATGTTGATAGCATTTTTGTATTGGCCTTAATTACATGAAACATTACATTTCGCCTATTGCTGCAAATTGATTTATATGGCTATAACGGCGAAGACCAAAACTTATAGAAAATTTGAAAAATGTTTGTTTCTTTATGCTTTATAAAATTATTTTGTTGATTATATAGAAGAACGGTATGACATCATTATTGGGTCTATGCTCGTTTAACAGTTCTCGTCGCATCATTAATTAATCCTAATAAAAGTTTTGCCATAAATCAATGTTTACATGCAAATGGAAACTCTGTTAGTTCACCAAAGTGGCCTTTGTGGATCTGTTTAGACATGATTATGCAATTTTCAATTTGTGTCCATACTTTGTTGTGAATGCCGTTATATCGACATGAAAGTTAAAAATGACACAATTGAGTTCATCGCATTATTAATTTCTTAGGTTACCCAAAGCGTAGACCATTAATTGATAATCAATGACATTAAAGCAGACTTTATCAGTATTAATTAATAGAATGCGATATCCAAAGATAACATGCATATTGTATGGAGCATCTATTGAATAGTTGAATGGAAATAAAAAAAAAAACTGGATTCCAGACCAAGGCAGCCGGACGCTGCCTTGACTGAAACAACACCGGGCGTCGGCCCACTTCACACACATCTGACTTGCATGTAAAGGCTCGCCAAGTTCGCTCCACACATGAACAGTCCTATTAAAGTATCTTTTCTTGCTGCATCATTAATGATTAAAGCTACTGGCTTTAAAATGTTCACCCAAAGGTGAATCTAGATGCATAATCTAAAGTTGTTACTTGGCTTTCGAATCCATTTTATGTTTACTCAAAGCATTAAACGTGATGAGTATATGTGTAATGTTCAGCTTCCTTTAACATGTTGCTCATGGGCCCACTCGGTTGATTAACGCTTCAAATGGATTGGAACTATGCCTGATTGCTGTCTGAAACCAAAATCCATTATCAAGTAGGGCAGTTTCTGGACTTGGGATTTGGCATTAGGGGCTCTGAAGAAAGCCAGCAAAGGCCATTATAGAGGGACCAAGCACTTGAAAGCTGACAAGCTTCCTCATTTATCTGCAGGCTTGGCGAGCCCATCTAACAGGCTTAAGCCTTGAAACCTTAATGAGGATGACAATGCGCTGAACAATGTTAAGCCCATCAATGCCGCAGAGAAGTCAGACAATTCTTCCTTCTCT
>NW_023590696.1:0-24868 GCF_014843425.1 Jatropha curcas
ATAACCAGTTAAATCTTTATAAGAGGTTTTATTGGCTGGACTACCTTATTTCTTAGGAGAAAAAGTTAGGAACAATATTAAACAACAATATGGTCAATCTATACCATACAGTAAATTAACTTATGGTCAACAATTAATTAGTATAATTTCAAAAAAGAAGGTACAATTTGTCATGACTTAAACTTCAAAGAAAATTAAATATGAAATTGCAAAAAACTAAAAAAAAGAATTAGGGATCATTTTGAAACAATTTGACTATACTTTAAATTCTTCCACAGAAACTGCTGATGGGCAATGCTCACGACACATAAAATATAAAAAACATGTTATAAAAATTTAAATATCATAAAGACCAAATACAGGTCTACACCCTAGTCAGATAAAATTTTTATTCTAAAGAAAAATATAAACCCCATAGGAAGTAGGAAGTCTAAAAGAAAGCAACAAGCTAAAAATTCTAATAAAACCTCTTATAAAGATTTAACTTGTTATAATTGTGGTAAAAAGGGACATACTTAAAAATTTTGTAAATTTAATAAAAAGTTAAATGAATTACATTTAGATGAAGAAGTGTTAAATAAAATACACGAATTATATCTAGATTCTGATTCTTCAGAATCTGAGGTTATAGAAAGTAGAAATCAAATTGATGAATTAGGTACAACAACTAGTTCATCTGATTATTCTATAAATATGTTAACTAAAGATCAAAGTACGCTTTTAGATTAGAAGTAGTAAATTTTATAGATGACCAAAACACTAAAGCTAAACTCCTTCAAAAACTCATTAAAAGTTTTGACGAAACCCAGATAGTAAAAGAGGATATCACTCCTAAAATTCAACATAATACTTATGATCTCACAACTATATTAAATAAAAATAAGCATAAAAAAGTAGACGCAGAAAATTCCACTAGTAATTTAAAAAATGAAGTTAGAAATAAAAAAAAAGAAGTTAGTGAATTAAAACGACAATTTCAACTTCATGATAAACTAATAAAGGTATTAGAATCTCAACTTATTTCTAGTTCTTCTTCTGATGAAGTAGAACCAGATAAAGAGCCAGACCAGAATTAAAGATGAAATTAAATCAAGATTTAAAACAATTGCGACCGATATTCTGCGACCAAATTTGCGACTGAATTTCCAATTAAACCACGACCAAAAATTGCGACCGATTATTCAATTTTGCCACCGATTTTATCGGTATCTAATTTGAGACCGATTGTCTCATCGGTCGCCAAATTATTTTGCGACCAGTATTTTTGCGACCGACAATTGTCGGTCGCAAATCGGTCGCTACATGAAATTAGCGACCGATATTGGCCATTTTGCAACCGATTTGTCGGTCGCAAAATGGCGTTTTTTTTTGTAGTGACAGTATTTTTGTTATCACCTCAAATAAATTATATGATTATATTAGGAACCCCTTTTATCAATCTAATAACACCATATTCAGTTAAAGATAAATTTAAAATAAGAAATAGTACAGTTAAGTTAGAATTCACTGAAAAACCTAAGAAGAAGTAATTAAATCTCTTAAAAGCTCATTCAATTAAAATATTAGAGATCAATTCTTTAATTAAATCTAGAGAAGAAGATTTCAAAGATACAAGAAATAATATGTGTTTAAACAAAATTAAACAACAATTAGAGACTAAAGAAATACAAGATAAAATCACAACATTAAAAGAATATATGGAAAAGGAACTATGTGCTGATCATCCACATGTTTTTTGGGATCGTAAACAACACATAGTAGATTTACCATATGAAAAAGTTACCATATGAAAAAATTTTGATGAAAAAACTATTAAAACTAAAGCTAGACCAATTCAGATAAGTCCTGAATTGATAGAGCATTGTAAAAATGAAATTCAGGATTTACTCAATAAAAAATTAATATCTAAATCTAGAAGCCCATGGTCTTGTGCGACTTTTTATGTCAATAAAAATGCTGAAATAGAACGTGGTGTTCCGAGATTAGTAATAAATTATAAACCATTAAATACGGCTTTAAAATGGATTAGGTATCCCCCAATAAAAAGATCTTTTAAAGAAATTATATAATGCAAATATTTTTAGTAAATTTGATATGAAATCTGGTTACTGGCAGATTCAAGTTGATCCTAAAGATAGATATAAAACAGCATTTACAGTTCCATTTGGTCAATATGAATGGAATGTAATGCCTTTTGGTTTAAAAAATGCTCCTTCTGAATCTGAATTTCAGGAGGATTTATGAATTGATTATTTTTATCCTTATTTCTAAATTTGTATTGTATATATTGATGAGTACTTATTTTAGTTACAACTCTTCATGAACATTTCACACACTTAAAAACATTTTGTAATTGGTAATTTTCGCAAAATGGTTGGCCTTTAAGTAAAACCTTGGCCTTAAGTAAAACTAAAATGGACTTGTTTAAAACTAAAATCAGATTTTTGGGTCATTATATTGAGCAAGGTAAAATTCAACCCATAGAAAGAACCCTAGTATTTGGAGAAAAATTTCCAGATGAAATTACTAATAAACTCCAATTACAAAGGTTTTTTGGTTGTTTAAATTATGTCATTGATTTTTACCCTAATTTAAATTGTATGTTAAGATTATTGCATGATCGATTACGAAAAAATGCTAGTCCTTGGACGGAAAAGCATACTCAATTAGTTCAAAAGATAAAATCTTTAGTAAAAGAAATACCATATATTCCTATTCCTACAGCATTTAAAATTTTGTTGAAACTCGATTTGAAACTGATGCTTCGGATATAGGATATGGTGGTATTTTAAAGCAACAACTTGATGGTAAAGAGCGTATAATCCAATACACTTCAGGCCATTGGAGCCCCGCTCAACTTAACTACTCCACTATTAAAAAAGAAATTTTGAGTATAGTAATATGTATAAATAAATTTCAGTTTGATTTATTAAACCAAAAATTTTTATTACGCATTGATTGTCAATCTGCTAAAGATGTTTTACAAAAAGATGTTAAAAATCTTGCCTCTAAACAAATTTTTGCAAGATGGCAAGCATTATTAAGTATTTTTTATTTGATTATTGAATTTATTCCTGGTCATAAAAATAATTATTCCAGGACTTTTTCTTACTCGCGAATTCTTACAGCACCAATGGGTAAGAAAAAGGATAAAAGGGAAAAAAAAAAGCCATTAAAGAAGAACTCAGACTCACCCACTAAGCTCTTTCAGAGCATTTCAGAAGACCTCACTAAAACCCCAACTTTAAACATCTTAAAACTCTAAAGATCTTCAAAATGGATTGAACAAACTCAGTCAATCCCCTGAGTTTTAAAGGCGTTGCAAGTATAGCATCTTCTTTCCACAGAGGATGCCAAGGGTATGCTTCTAAACTTAAAACGATCGTACCCGTTCATGGTACGGCTAGGTCTGTCTCAAACGAGATAAGACAGTAAAGAACTGTATCAAATCCGTGATGGCTGTGGATTTGCCAAAAAATCCAGATTATACTCCTCAAAGTTATACATAAATGGTTTGTTTAAATAATATTTTTGATTATGAAATTGAGATTGAGGATGGGTAATAATAATATTAATCCTTTGGTCAATTTTTTAAAACCACTATTACCCTGAGGATTTGGTATTTTTTACTCCAAAATGATCTTTCAAAACCTCAGGGAATACCTCAGGAGTATTACCATAATATTTTACTTGATACTGGATCTGTCAAAATTAAACATAATCTGGATTCTAAAAATAAATCAATTATTTTGTATTCTTCCATAAAAATTCAAAGAGTTATTCATCCTAAAGATTGGCCTGCTCCATCTCTTTATACTCCAGTAAAATCCAAAGTTTTATATAAGCATGTGCATAGTACTACTTATAATTATTTTGACTATAAAGAAGCATGGGAAAAGGTTTTTTATGTTCAAAATCCCACTGCTACTCATTCGTGGTTAATTTATTTTGATCAGTCTTTTCGTACTGATTTAAAGATTCCAAACTGGTTTAAAAAATGGTGGCAAAAAACCAGGGGTTTATCCAATGATATTCTCCCTCCTCCTATCATCTCTTTATATCAGTACTTTAAAGCCCATTATAAACCAAGACCTGAAGAGGCCCATATTCCATCCTTAATGTACTATTGCATGGCCTTCTTTACGCCCTGAGTATATCAATGGTATTTGGACACTCAGTATGCCATAGGAACCCAAATTCCTATGTTAGTAAAGAAACACAAAATTAAATGGTGGGGTTCTTTCAAGAATTCTACTACTGAAATTAAAATTAATCAATGGATTTGGAATAAACTTTCCCAAACCCCTGCATTAACCTACGCCAGTACACTTGCTTTAATGGAACAACCTACATTTGGAATTCAAAAAGCACAGTGTCAAGCCAGGTTAGCAGCAGCTAAAACTCCTGAGGAATATAAACAGATTTGCCAGGAAATGTTCCAGCAGCTTTCCACAGGTTCAGATTCTCCAATAAAACCCTCATCAAGTAAACCGCCAGCAGTTTCTTCAGATAAATCGTCATCCAAACCAAGTCTTAAAGGCAAAGCCAAATGGGCAGACATAGAGTCCTCATCTTCGTCAACATCATCATCTTCCCTTGTTTCAAGTAAAGATAGTAATGATGATATTCTTCAATCAATAATAGTAAAAAGTAAAACTGACAAACAAAAAAAAGAAAAAGGAAAAGCAAAAGTTAAAACAAAAAAAGGCAAAGATGAAAAGAAAAGAAAAGAAAAGAAGGACACTTGTCCTCATCTTGATTAAAAGGCAGAAGGAACCTTATTCCTTCACGTGTCTCTACAGTCTACAGTAAAAGGCAAGCTCCAATGGCCAACCAAGCACTATTCCTCTACAGTAAAAATCCGTGACAGACAGAGTAATGTGTATCAACAGTAAAAGTAAACAGGAACGATTCTTTGTTTTTCTATATAAAGGGAGCCTCTCCCCTTGTGAAGGCATAAGTTTAGTTTTAGTTATTAACCATAATCCCTCTTTCCTTCAAGTTGTAAGCGTTCAAGTTGTAAGCGTTCAAGTTGGAGAAAGTCTAAATCTAAAACTCTTGTAAGTTTTAAATCTTGTATTTATATTTTGTAAGTAAATAAAGTTTGTATTTAAACTTGCTTACGAAATCATAAGTCCGTGTTTACGGCACCTTTCTCTTCTCCCTCCACACTCTGGGACTTTAGTTTCTGGGGATCCCAGGCTTAGGCTTGCAGGAACCTAAACCTTTTGTGCTTTAAATTGTTGATTAACTTTGTTATAAGTATGCTCTGTGGATGCAGCTTAGTATTGATCTTCCCACATCAGAATATTTGTGTAAACTGTATGTTTAGCGCTCTACATATATATGACTTGTAACTCTTTTACTAAGTCTTAAACCCTATTGTTTTTTATATACGTTAAAACTTAAAAAGCATAAGTCTTTCGTATTAAAGTCATTAGTCAATAGTCTTTTGTTTAAAATCAAGTCTTACATGTTTTTGTTTTAAAAGTCTTTTGTTTTCAAAGTCTTTAGTTTTTGTTTTGTTGTCTTTATTTGAGTCTTTATCTTTTGTTGGTCTTTAGTCTTTAGTTTATTAGTCTATAGTCTTTAGTCATTTTTGTTAAAGTCTTTTAGTCTTTATCTTTTGTTGGTATCAGAGCCATTAGATTTAATGCTACATGGTAGAGATACATAAAAAGTCTTCATTTTATAATATATAATAAAAGGTTTTGGCTTTGCCTACTGAACCCACGCCTACTGAACCCATGATTTGATAGTTACAAAAATAAATAAATGATCATATACGATAAGAATTGACTATATTAATATGAGAATAGATGAGATGAGGCTTATGTGTTCTTTACAAAGAGAAATAGAAGGAATTTTATAGCTCGGAATATAATTATTAGGCTTTAATTACCGAAATATAGCCGTTAAGTATTGATTATCGAGTAAGAGACATGGAAAATAAAGAAATCTCCATAAACTTGTTAGGAATCAGCTTTGATATCAGTTGTTGGACATCAGCTCTGATACCACTTATTGGGCCCTTTCAACCAATTAAGAGAAAATTAACGCAGCGGAAAAGTAAACTTGTGACACAATCCCTTAGAGTATAAAATATTTGGGGTGTTTTGAGAGTGTCAGGTAGAAAAATATTATCTAATTGTGGTTGTAACAATTTGCCACATAATGAATATTTTTCTTGGTTGTCATTTGGCAACGGCCGTGGTTTTTTCGTGTTATTTATTCTCTTTAATTTCTCAGTCATTATTTTATTTTCTCATTTATTCCTGCTTGAAGCCGGTCCGAAGGGCGGGAAAAAGCGATTTTCCCATCATTTCCCTTCCTCAATACGAAGATATCACATCTTTATATGAATGCAGTCTTGACTTCAGGAGATGGAACTTTATTGGAAACAATGTTCCAAAAAGTTAGTTTTTGTTGTATGGCGGGGACGCTAATTCCAAGTTTTTTATGCCAGTGCCTTTTTCTAGGCATAAGAAAAAACAAATTTCCAAATTGCGCAACAATGATGGTGAATGGAAAGAGAAGGGTCACAGTTTAGAAGAGCTGATGGTGGACTTTTTTTTAAAATTATTTTCTTCTTCTGAGTGTATGGGTACTGATGTATTTTCATGTGTTCAGCCTCTAATTTCGGCTTCTAAGAATCAGTTCCTTGGGGCTCCATTTATGGCAGAGGAAGTGAAGGAGGCAGCATTCTCTATGTTTTCGGACAAGTCCTCGGGCGAATGGGATGAACTCGTGTTTCTATCAGAAGCATTGACACATTATTGGACAGAAGACTGTGGCAGCTTGTTTGAGTTTTCTTGCTCCTGGTCAATCCGAGCCTAAATGATACTCACTTAGCACTAATTCCAAAGAATAAAGAACCCTTGTTTATGGCAGACCTTCGTCCCATCTCTTTGTGCAATGTCCTTTACAAGGTAATTACTAAGGTCCTTGCTAATTGTCTAAAAGAGGTCCTTGCTAATTGAGAATTATAGAAATTTGAGATTTTCATTAATCTGGCCAAATTGAAGCTTGTCTGTCAAAATGCATTTTAGCTAAATAATTGTATCGTGAAGTGAATTGATACTATATTACAGTTAATGTTGATAAATTGGTCTATTTTTTTAGCAGCATATTCCATCCTATGTTACTTTCTATATATGAAGTTATTTCTTTATGTTGCGAATTTTCAAATGTTTCTTGCTAATTTTGAACATGAATCGGTTTTTGACTTTCATATGTTTGTATGTTTTATAAATTTGATTTGACAATTGAATTATTTTTGTGATTCTCTAAACAGTATTTATTTGTTAATTTCTCTATTTGAAATGGTGCGTTTTGTTAATTCATTTTTTGAGTTAACCTAACCATGAAACGGAATGTAAATCCTAAAAAAAATAATTTTTTACATATTAAATCGGGTAGAATATTGAATTTAGGATGCTATTGTAACTGGTGTTCGAGTCCAAGATATTTGAAGAAAAAAAATTAGATTTAAAGTAAAACAACCCGCAAAATTAGGAGTTTTTTTAATGGTTTTGCAGATAGGTCATGTAATTTTCATACACTCTAGGGTCTTGTTTCTTGGTATTTTCCGTATGTTTCTTCGGGGTCTTTGCATTAGTATGTGAACTTAGGGAATTCTGTACTGCTTCCAATCTAGGTGAGCGGATAAATTTATAAAATTAGCGTTTCTTATATTTTGCTAATTCAAAAACTGAATTTTTGTCTAGAAAATTGGGAACAGGTACAGGTGGTTTGATTTTGATATGTAATGAAAAATGAGTTTTCAGAGTTGAATAAATGATATTGTGCACTCATTCTATTATGAGCCTATCAGATAAATACGATGATGAAGGCTTCGGGACAACGCTTGATATATAAATAGGGGAAAATTACAGTAAGATGTCAAAATCCAGGTAAGTTCCTGGTTTTGATTCATTTAATCGGTTCATAATCAACAAAAAATATTCATTAATATAGTAATGTGGCAAAATGCATCAGAACTATCCCTTTACATTACTAACAATTCAATAATTTTACTAATCTAACATTAATTAACATATTTTGCTTTCTTTTCTTCCTACCAATGGAGAAAAGAAAGAGCCACTGTTCCTCAAGATTATCATAAAGAGAATAGATAAAAAAACAAATCACTCCCTCATGCTATCTTCTTCATCTTCCTCCTCACTTAAATCAAGATCCGCAAACAACTCTTCTAGGGACTCTTCTAATGACATGTTGAACCTTAATTCAGGGTTTTCTTCCAAATCTCTCAAGAATTCTTCATATTCTGAGGGCTTGGATTCACTAACATCCATATTTGTCAAGAAACTTGTGCATCCGTAACTGTCCGTAAGCTTCCTCTGGCTGCTTTCGCCATAACTCTTCTTCATCAAAATTGCATCTGGACGGACAAGATTTCTGTACTGGTCTAATTCCATACCATTACTGTTAGCTCCATAGATGTCATAACCAAGAGCTGAATCGCCAGCACTCAAATTATGGCCTAGATGAGTTCTAACATAGAAAATGTTATTGTTCTTTCCTAAATCAGACTTCCGAGCAACTTGAGCATCAACTAACTTATAATTGGAACTACCAGCACCAAATTCATAAGAAAGAGGTTCCACATCTAGTATGATGTATTCCACAAGTTGCCTGCTCGTTAAGAGGGACTGAAAAGGTGCCCTCCAATACTGCTCAGCGTTCAAGAAACAATGCCTTGAAGTAAATGGATCCAATAGAGTAACACCATCCATTATTTTCGTGCAGATCACAAGAGGACCAATATTTCCCAAACTAGCCACAGCCTTCGGAGGCAAACATGTCAAATCCTCATGGCAGATAGGACAGATTTCAACAGAGAATGTATATTTATAATTATAGTTGTTGCTCTTAGAATCATGAGAAACAAGCTGTTTATCATGTTGAATCTTGAGTGGAGTAACTTTACTTATAAATTCCACAAATTTTGCAGCACAGCTCCTCTTATCAAAGAAAAAATCAATAACTTGATCCACCTATTTGATTTTAATTGTAAGAGCAGTGGCAGAATGCTTTATAATCAATTGCTCCAAGTGAAAGAAAGTTCGCCTTTGAGAAACATGTTGCCTGAGCTGCACAACAGCAACCCAATGATCAGGGTTGGCTTGAACTTTTCAACAATTTTCACACAAGTGAGCATGCACAACATACGCAACTACATAAGATAGTTCAAGAACTATACAATTAAGTACCTCCTGTATTTTCAGCTTCACCTTGATTCTCTTGGAGTTGTTTCAGTCCAAAAAAACACAGCATCAACTAACCTAACCTTAGCCTTGTTGTGCAGCTTCCTCTGTATGTCAACACAAAATTTCAACAGTTCTTTCGATTCTAATTGGGCTTTAATCCATGTGTTTGGTGGATTCAAGTAGCTACTGCAATCCGGACAATGCAGAATGCTCACATGCTTTCTTAAACCTTCGGTAATGTCAATTTCGGAATGCAGACAAGTCAAACACATATTGGCATCATTTTGTACCATCGGAATACCACATTTACAACATAGAACAGTGCCAATGGATTGAGGAACCATAAACATAGCTGATTCAGCCATAACTGGTGTTCCTGATATAATAAAACGAAGCATAGTCAGTATCTAACATCCAAAAGTGAATTTTGAAAAAAAAAGGATTTCATAACGAAAGAAGTCAATAACAAAATAAACAGCAAGTTAATCTTCTTGTTCTTACAACCTATTTGTTGATTAATGCCAACATTCTTTTTCTCTACTTGGATAAATTCAGCCACAAGGCTTGATGGATAACATAATACAACTATATGCATACAAAAGTTTAATCAAATTGCAAGATAGTTTGATTCTCAAATAATGAGTGCTCTGCTTACTCATCTAAGTTCTAAAAACTATTGTTTAAACATAAACAGGAACATTAATGAAATGATCAGAAGATGACAACTCTAAATTTATGACCAGTATCTAAATCCATAAAAGCTGAGTTCCTATGGCTAAATGAATACTTGCAAGTTTAATTATTGTCTGGAAAAGAAGTAGAATAAGAAAAGTAAATTAATTAATCTAGTAGAATGTAGATAGTGCTAAAATGCAATCGCGACAGTTTAAGCAAGAGCACCCAAACACAATTAGTTCCATATATAAATAAGAAAAGTAAATTAATTAATCTAGTTTAGAATGTAGATGTGCTAAATGCAATTCGCGACAGTTTAATCAAGAGCACCCAAACACAATTAGTTCCATATATATATATATATATTATATATATATATATATAACATATATATATATATATATATATATAACATGAAACCACCAAAATGGTAATTAAAATCTTAAACAAACTAGTTCCATATTTTTGAAATCAGTTAGGAATCTTCATCCAACAACCCTCAAAGTAAATGCAAAAAGATAAATAAATAAAACAAATTGAAATCTTGAGCAAGCTATAGTTGCAAATCAAATTAATTTCTAACCCTGATTAATGATATCTTTCTCAAGTTGCATGATTAAGCTTCGATTATGATAAGAAAAAAAAAACAGAAGAAGAGAACCAATATCAGTCATTAGATTTTCTTGATTGTCCATATCAAATGTTATTAATAACTACTTATGCAAAGCAAGGCTATCATCGATGACCAAAGCCAAGATGCTTATATAGAATTGGATTAAACGAACATCACAAAATCAAACAAAGAGAGATTCAAAAAGACATTTTTCTTTTATCTTCTTTGAACCTTACGCAATAACTACAAAAAAAAGGTCCCTTCATAATAAGCTCATACAGTATTTAAACTTGTTTGCAATTGTTACAAGTGCAGAACAATATACAATATTGGAATAAAACTTAAGATAACAGAAGAACAGGCGAGTGCAGAAGACAAATGCAGAAATACAACTCGGTTGGAGTGCTTAAGACAAGTGCAGTAGAAAGAATTGTCAATCGAGACAAAAATCAAAAAAACTAAATAAAAAATCAAATTTCAACAAAAACAAATCTAAACAAAAAACAATTTCAAAAGAAAAAATAACAAATTCCTTAAAATCAAAAATTTTGAAAGAAAATACCTGAAATTCTGGGCTTTCAATGGCTATTGGATCAATTGGCGATTTCAATCAGAGCTTGAGCTTGATCCCGCATAAATCGTGCGAAGAAGAGATTTATAAGCACCCAATTGGGAAAGACCCAAGCGGCAAGAGAGCAATCTAGGTTTTACGTTTTAGGCTTTATAGAATGAACAAGAGAAAAACTGGGGCGTTGCCCAAACATATTAGTACTTTATTTATTAATTTTTTAAACTTTATTTTATATTCACCTAGTCTAGTTTTTAATTTTTTATTTTTAATAGTGTAGTTAACAAGCTGGCCGTATATGATTACGTATAGAGTGATGGCTCTCTCTCTCTGGACGGTGAGGGTTTGCATGAGCATGGGGTCACGTTGGAAGAGGATGACCAGATTAACCGCAGTAATCGTAAGAAACCAAGGACCTTGCGAGTTCAGTGGCTGGTGACGGAGAATCTCCTCCAGTTCAACCAGTTCGTTCTTTTAGAGACACTCTTTTAGGAGCTCAAGATGATAATATGGTTGAGGAGGATACCGTCAGTGTAGCTTCAGCAAATGGCTATCTTAGTGAAGACTCCATGGATTCTGCAGAGGATTCAGAGGATGCTTGTCCTACCATATCACTCACTAAGGTGGAGAAGGCATGTTTGCTAAGGTCATGGCGGCATGCCCTTCTCGTTAAACTCCTAGAGAAGTCCATTGGCTACAACTACGTGTCAAGAAGAGTTAAGGAGATATGGAAACCTGTTTCACCTATAGACATTATTGCCTGGACAATGGATTTTTTTTTTTTTTTTTTTTATTTTTTTTTTTTTTTTTTTTTTTTTTTTTTTGGTTCGTTTCGATAGTCCTGATGATTATGACCATGCCCTATTCGGTGGACCTTGGATGATTTCGGATCACAACCTTTCAGTGAGACATTGATATCCAGATTTTGACCCCTTTATTGCTACGCTTGAACCGTTGACGGGTGTGGGTACGATTCTCTTGTCTTCCAATAGAGTATTATGATGAAGCGTTTCTTATGAAGGTAGGGGAAAAGATAGGAAAGCCCATTAGAGTGGATGCCAACACGAGTTTAGTCAGTAGGGGACATTTTGTGTTGGTGGTGGTGTGCCCACTCAAGTGGGACCCACATATTTTTTTTAGTGGAGTGGCGGTGCCGACCACGTGATGAAAAAAAAAAAAAAAGAAAGTCAGAAGGTTGGTTGCCAACCATTCCAAGTTTGGCGACCAACCACGAAATAAAGGAAAAGTCGTGTGTCACGACTCTCTCACTCTCTCATTCCCTCTTCTATAAATAGGAGGGGTGCCTCTCAGTTTAAAACGTACAAACAATAAGTGAGAGACAGTAGAGCGCCACAGATATAACAATTAATCTGTAAAGAATATTTGAGAGTTATTAGTTTTAAGAATGGTTCTTAAAACTAAGGGTTTAGAAAATAGTGAAGATTATTAGGGTGTTCTTGGGAAACACTTTGTGAGTGCCATTATTTTGTATTTATTTTGTATTGCTCTCATTCTGTAAGCCTATTATTTTTGTAATAGTAGAAGGATTATTCGAGTTGGTCCCGTGGACATAGCCCCCCGTGGACATAGCCCTAAACAGTTGAGGGTGAACCACGTAAATTTCTGTGTGTCCCATTTTTAATTTTTCCGCTGCTTAATTATTCTCGTAATTTTATCGCCGGTATCCTAACATTTTGCTCTTATGTGTGTCGAGGTGGATTCGACTAGACCCCTGCATTCTAAATTTCGGTTACAACGACGTATAAGACGCATTCAAAATGAAGGATTGTTTCTTGTCTGTTTTCATAGTGGCTGTTATGGTCATATAGCTGAAAATTGTCCGGATGGGGATCACGACGATAGTGGTGGCGATGGGGGGGGTTAGGGCAGAGGAGATGGAGAGTCGAGGCAGAGGTGATGGTTTGGATACGGGCAAGTCTGTCCTTTCAGAAAATCAGCCGATCAATTCAACGGTAGTCGAAAATTTTGGAGAATGGATGCTTGTGAGAAAAGACAAGTGGAGGAATTAGCGCCAGCAAAATAGGAAGATCAATCTGGGTGCGTTTGGGTCTTTTACTGCAGGAAGAACTCTAGCGAGAGAAAAGGCGGCTAAGAATCCTAATGGGGATCATTTTAATAACCTCCAAGATGATAATACGGACTTTCTTTGTTCTGCGAACAAGGATGAGGGCCCCACTTGGGTTCGTAGTGGCAGGAATCAAGTCCTTCGCAATCCTAAGATTGGACCTCGTTCTGTTTCTACAGAGGCGATAGAACAGTTTTTTGATCCACAAGAAAACTTTTGGTCTGTTAAAAATAATGGGCCTATTTTGTCTAAGCCGGTTAGTTTGGCCCATAAAGGGCAGGCTACTCAAAATGTTTCTAGTGGGTCTTGTCGGGCTGCTGCTGAAAGGGAGCATGTGTTAATTCTGGGTGGCAAATCTAATACTGTAAAGACTCATTTAATGGTGGCAAGAGATAACATGGACATAAGGCTAGCAGGTTTGGTGAACCCAGAACCTCCAAATCATTTTCATGACCCTTCTCAACCACATCCCTCAACCCCTAACTTAGACCAAGAAATAGTGATTGGAAGTTCGATTTGTGATGACGAGCTAATGGTAGTCGAGGAAACTCCAGCTCAAGGAACCCATAAACCCCACCCTAGTTTTGTTGAGTTGGTTGCAGATGCACTCAAGAATCCCCCGCCTGAGAGGGGTGCGATTAATTGACGTTTAAAGCATAAGGCTTGATGATAGTAGTTTTTTGGTTTGTTGATGCTTTGATCTCCTTCTTTTTCTTTCTTTTTATGATTATTTCTACTTGGAACTGCCAGGGAGATTTGTCTTTCAACTTTCGACGAGCCTTTCACGAGTATAGGAGGTTGTATAAGCTTGAGATTTTTTATTTGTTGGAGCCTAAGATTAGCAGTTTTTAGGCTTCGAAGGTGTGCAACAGTCTTAGGTATGACCGGTGGATTTGGGTGGAAGCTATTGGTTTCAGTGGCAGTATTTGGATCCTTTGGTTGGAGAATTGTTTTACAGTTTAGTTATTAACCTCACATCCTCAATTTGTTGCATGTAAGATTATTTTGAACTCAGGTGTTTTGTGGAATATTGGTATTGCCTATACTAGTCCCCAGGCCTCGTTACGACTAAGCTATGGCAAGACGTTATGCTTTCTGGCATTGATACTTCTTCCAGTTGGTTAGTGCTTGGAAGACTTTAACTCGGTCCTAAACCCATAGGAATAAGCAGGGTATTCCAGCTTTATCTTGAGTGGCTCAGGTGTGTTTGCAGATTGGATCTTTTCCAACAATCTTATTTGATTTAGGATTTTCTAGCATTCCTTTCACATGGAGTCGTGGGGCGAACTCGGGAACTCTCAGGATGGCTCGGTTGGATAGAGTCTTTGTACGACTGACTGGCGTCTCTCCTTTCTAAAGGATATCGTAACTCATCCTCCTAAGTTCCATTCTGATCATCTCCCATTGATGATTAATCTATGGGGAGGTTCCTGTCAGCATACGAAACCCTTTCGGTCACAGTGGCCTTGGTTCTCTCATAGCAGTTTTGTTGAGACTGTTCAAAATCTATGGAAACCTTCTTCCCAGGTTCATAATTCATTAAAAAAGGTTGCTGAGTGTCTCCAGGTTTGGAATCGCACAGTTTTTGGTAATATTTTCCAAAGAAAGCATCGAATCCTTAGAAGGTTGGAAGGGGTCCAACGTTGCCTCTCTCTTCATAGGGGCACTCATCTAATTCGGTTGGAGTGTAAGCTTAAAAAGCAACAAGGAGGAGACTCTCCATCATGAAGAAGTTTTTTGGTACCAGAGGTCACGCGAGGATTAGACCATTTCAAGTGATAGAAATACTAAATTCTATCACCTTTTAGCGGTTATTTGTAAAAATAGGCTGTCTATTCAGAGGTTGAAGGATTTGAATAGGGATTGGATTTCGGACCTATTGCAGTTGAAACAGATGGCGAGGGAGTTTCTCAAAAATCTTTACTCAGCAGAAGAGAATCTGGATACTTTTTGCCTTCATCTTAGCTGTTGTCCACGACTGACTGAGGACCAGTTTGTTACTCTTGCTCATCCCTTCTCTAAGAATGAAGTCTATAGTGCTCTTTCTAGTATGGCACTGAATAAAGCCCCCGGTGTTGACGGGTTCAAGGCAGCTTTTTACTAGAAAATGTGGAGTGTTGTGGGGGAGGATATTAGCCGATTTGTTGTCAATGTGTTACATGGAGCGCCTATCCCCCATGAAATTAATGAGACCTTATTAGTTCTAATTCCCAAGACCGACCAACCAGAGTTGATCTCACAGTTTCGACCAATTAGTTTGTGTACAGTGGTTTATAAGGTGATTACTAAAACGTTGGTGAATAGGCTTAAAATGGTGTTGCCCTTCTTGATTGGCCTGGAGCAGTGTAGTTTTGTTCCAGGTCATCAAATTATTGATAATGTTGTTATTTACCGGGAGGTTATTCATTCAATGCGTCTTGCTAAAGGCTCCAAAGGCTTTATGGCTATAAAGATTGACCTAGAGAAGGCTTATGATAGATTAAGCTGGGAGTTTATTTTTTGGACCCTGGAACAGTATGGTTTTCCTGAGCAATGGATTTTGGTTATTCTTAATTATCTTAGCTCCTCTTCCATGTCAGTCTTGTGAAATGGGGAAAAACTTGAAGCGTTCTGTCCTTCTAGAGGAGTCTGTCAATATGGTCCTTGGGAAGAGTGCATGACCCTTTCAGTTAAGGAACTTGATAGCTAGATGCAGGGAGCTTTTGCATAGGCCATGGCAGATTCGTTTTTTTAAGGTCTATAGGGAAGCTAACAGTGTAGCTGACCACTTGGCTAAAGAGGCTCTCCGTGGTGACTTTAGCTTTAAAACAATTATGCAACCCTCTCCTCAGTTGAAGAATTTGTTAGATGCTGATTTGTTTGGAGCATGCTGGCCCCGTGTAGTCTCTTAAGGGTTTAGTGCCCTCCTTTGTAGATAAAAAAAATGGTCATATATCTGCGCTTCCGCGGAAGATATTAAATTTGAATAATTATTTAATTGAATTATATTATTATTTTAAAAATTTTTTGATTTATAATTTAATACTGAAACATTTTATGTAAAATCTAAAAAAAAAAATTAAATTTGCACACCTAGTCATAAGTAAATGGTAAGTGCATAAATGAACCGACAATAAATTTGGTTTCAACTCTCTCACTCACAATAATAAAAAAAAAAATTAAATTGAAGTTATTATAATAATTATATTAATAAATTATTTAACACGTATGTTAATTTAAAAGTAATTTCATTTTCTATTTAAAAATTATGCATTATTAAGAACCAATATAAAATATTAAACATAAAATATATAGACACTTTATTAAACAGGTAAATACTATATTATTAAATTTCCTTACTTTGAATAGTTAAAAACTCTCTGCTCAATTTCACTTGTTTTTCGCATATTAATTAGTAAATAAATATTAATTTTTAAACTTTAAAAATATTTTAAAGAAAAATAATTATTTTATCCATAAGGTTTTATAAAATTAATTAACTCGTCCTCATATATTTGACTATATTAACCATAAATGAAAGTGACAATTCACAGCAGACGCAAACAAAATGAAAAGCAAGAAAAAAAAAAAGAGATTGGCCCACTCAGTAGCTAATTGCTTACCTGGAAATAGATAGATTAGCTGTAACTTATTTTTAGTTTGTTAGCACAGCTCTATAGGTAGTTACAACTTCTTCCTTTGTTATTGCTTTTCTGTTATCTTCTTATTCTTGTATATATTCAGAACTCACAGATTAATAACCTGGAAATAGATAGATTAGCTTGTAACTTATTTTTTAGTTTTGCCTTAGCACAGCTCTTAGGGCTAGGTTACAACTTCTGTCCTTTGTTGTATTGCTTTTCTCGTTTCATCTTTTCTTATTCTTGTATATATTCAGAACTCACAGATATTAAATAAAAAAATTATATTTTCCTTTCCTTCAATCTGATCTCGTTTTCTGGTATCAGAGCAATTGCTTTTCCTGCGTTCATTTTTTCTAAGAAGCTTCTTCATTTGCTTTTGTTATTTAAACTTCAATGCATTGAATTAGTTACATAAAATTTTCCTTTAACCTTTAATCTGCAATGGCGGATCACCTTCAAAATCCTTCCAATCCTTTCTTCCTTCACCCAAACGAGAATCCTGCATTGATTCTTGTATCACCTCTTCTTGATGGATCAAATTACCATTCCTGGGCCAGGGCAATGAAAATGGCGCTGGCTTCCAAAAACAAACTCTCTTTTATAGATGGTTCAATCATAATTCCAGCAAAAACATACCAGATGCACTCAACTTGGGAGAGATGCAACACTATGGTGTTATCTTGGATTACTAAATCACTTTCACCTTCAATTGCTCAGAGTGTTTTGTGGATAGACATCGCTGCTGATGTTTGGAATGATTTGCGAGATCGTTTTTCTCAAGGCGACATTATACTCAAGGGCGACATTATACGAATTTCAGGTACTTTGCAAGAAGAAATCTATTGGCTCTTTCAAGGCAAGGTGATCTTCATGTTGCATTACTGAATATTTTCACAGTTAAAGATCTTATTATGGGATGAACTGTTTTGACATTTTTAGGCAAATACCTATTTGTTCATGTGGAAATACTTGCAATTGTCGGTTGCCATTTTCGATTTTAAGAGCTTTATTGCATAGCAGATTATGTAGGTCAGGTTTTTGAAGGACTTCAATGAGAATATTTTCTAAAACGTCAAAAACTCAGATCATGTTAATTGAACCCTTTTACCTTCAATTAACAAGGTTTTCTCCTTAGTTAATACAACAAGAAAGGCAGATAGCAGGATCTGTGGAGCCCAAAGGTTTCTTGTTCATTCGAGTAATGAGAAATGATATGTGGTGTCTCTTTTGAGTTCCCGCAGTATACGATCGCAACGTAGTTAATAAAAAGACTCGATCCCCATGAGGAACGGCGTTATGTGTCACTTTACTACTTATCCTTAACACTTATGTTTACAGCAATAAAATATGGAAATGATTAAACTTATTAATTCTATTTAACTTTTTAACTTACCATATACTACTTAATTTCTATAGATTAAAGATATTAGTAGAATACTTTAGAAAGAATTTGATCATGCATTTAGATTTTCTTTTTCTATAGCCAAAACGTGTTTCATACAATTAAAATTTTTCTTTAATCACATGTTGGTCAAGGTATTAATTCAACCTCTCAGTTACAGAATTACTCCTTTTTTTATTTGTATGTTATCTCTACATTACAACAAAATGCCTTACTTTGTCATAAATTTAAGTCAGATCTTATTCTTTGATTATTTCAATAAGTTAGACTTAAACTTTTTGACAGACCAAATTTTTAAAGATTCACATGCAAACCCAACTTAAATGAATTCTAATCTCTTTGATTCCTTTACTGAATTATTTCTTTTCTGGGAATATAATTAAGTAAGCTTTGATTAAACAAAGACCAAAAGATAACTTAACAGAAAACTTTATGAATTGGAAACCAAATAATATTTGTTGTTTTGCATAGAAAATTTATGGTGAAACACAACATTGCAAAAAGCTCTTTAATTAAAACAAAGAAAGATAGAAGTAATCAAATCATGGGCCTCTTGGAGGGTTGGAGGGCGTCACCCCTCGAGGAACTCCTGGATGTTCTTTGCACGAACAATAATAAGTGACTCTCGTCATCTTATTTCTAAGTACTACCTTATTATTTTCTACTGTATTATAATACTACATTTTGCCTATTACATGAGGCATATTATATATTGCATATTGCATATATGGCCTATGGCCTATGGCCTCTGACATATGGCCTCTCTGGCATATGGCCTCTCTGGCATCCGCCCCCTTTCATCTTGATTTGGACTTTAATTTATAGAAGAGGAAGATGATGGCAGTTATGAAGGTGGTTGTGGCCAAAAGGTGCTTTAGATGACTCCTCTTGGGAAAAGTCCCGACCTATGCATGGAAGGACATGTTTTTCTGATGAAAAGACAGCAATTACGTCTCCTTGAAACACGACTCACGCTCGTGCTTGTAAAGGTCGCGCTCGCGACTTCTGGTCCAAATGTTTCTGCCTCTCAAAAGTGATATGCGCGCTCGCGTAGATGGAAGTCGCGCTCGCGCAGATGGAAAGCGCGCTGACGCAGATGGAAGTCGCGCTCGCACATTTCACTGGCAAGCCTTCTGACTCTCAGTCCTGCTTTTCGCGCCCGCGTTTGTGAATGTCACGCTCGCGACATGGCTTTTCTGGGTGTAGGTTGCGCATGCGACTTCTTCTGGTGCTCGCGACTTACCTATTTCTTTTCCAACGCGACCTCCTTCGCATCGCGAAGTTTGCTGAGAATTTTTCTTCCATTTTTTTTTATAACTTTTTGCGTCCTCTTTTCTATATAAAAGCAAGCCTTTTCATTCTTGTGTTCAAAATTGTGTATTCCTGGAAAATTACTTTGAAACCAAAAACAACACAAACAAATGTTTTAAAAAATATAAAAAACTTCATGCATTCATGCAATTTATATGAAAATAACATTAACAAAATTTGCCCGCTTTTGCGAGGCTATCAGCCACGCAGGTGGATCCAGTCCACAATTCAAGGGCTTTGCTGGACATGAACAGGCCGCGTTCATGTAGGTAGTAGCTGCGTGACGCGACTGCTCTGGTCCGCAACTACCTTTCAAAACTACTTTTTTTTGCATTTCTTTTTTGTCCAAAGTGATTTAAAACAAAACCCAAGAAAGGTTCAACAATAGGGCAAACTTACGTTTTTCAATGGCAAATCAAATCTAAACAATATGAAAATGAAGATCAAAAGGGGGGAATTTTTTAAGAGGATAAATGCTTAGAAATGGAAAAAAGAAGAGTTTAGAAGTGTAACCTAGCCCTCAGATTTGGAGCGGATTGATGCACTGAGATTGATTTAGAGACAACGTTTCTCGATTCCAGGAAGGTGTTGGTCACCAGGTTTTTCACAAAAAACAAAATCGTTTTCTTTTTTCTTTCTTTCCTCTCTTTTTTTTTTCCTTCTTATCTTTCATATTTTTTTATTTTAAACCTAAAATGTCTATGGACTTGATCCTTCTCACAAGTTTACTCAGCTGAGTTCTTGAAAAAAGCTCTAGTCGTTAATCAAAAAACTTAATCTTCAGGGGACGTTATCTTTTGGAGGAAAATGAGAGCAAAAATATCAAAAAGTTTCAAAAAGTTCCGTTTTTGCTGTAAAATGTTATATTTATATGGCTAGGGCAACAGAGCAGTCCGTCACGCGGGTAGAAAGTTGCGTTGACGCACCCGTAAGCCGCGGTGAACGCGGGACTTACTTTTCGTTTACAGTTTGCCGCGTATCCCATACAAACAGTGCAGGCCGTTGCACGGGCGCGGGCCAGAGGTTGTAACAGTCCTATTAGAAGCTGCGTGACGCAGCTAAAGATCCGTCACGCATGTACTAGGCTGCGTGACGCAGCCCTAACATGGGTCAGCTCCTTTGGCGCGGTTTGGTTTCAATTTTCGGTTCAAACACTTCGTTGGTTTATCGGTGATAACCTTATCCCTTGTCCTCATATTCATCTGGGTTCAGGTGGAGGCATAAAATTCACGCGTCAACAGTTTGCACACTTTATCATTAATTGTATAAACGATAATGTTAAAGTGGTCCATTGAGCAACCTTTTCTATCAGGCAATCATCTCCGCAGCTCGGTTTGATCGGCCTTTGTCGGCTTCCACCCAATATGTTGAATGAATTCAAAGCTCGGTTTGATTCGCTTTGAAAAACACCTCCGAGGCTCAGTTTGATCGGCTCTGAAGGGTTTAGAATATCGGTCACCTTCTCAGCTCGGTTTGATCGGCTTTGTCGGCTTCCATTGAATCTGGACAAGACATCCTCGAGGCTCGGTTTGGATCGCCCGAAAGACGTTGACTGACTGAAAATGTCTTCAAAGCTCGGTTTTGATCGGACTTTGACGGACTTTTGATCTGGCCACCTACTTAGCTCGGTTTGATCGGCTTTGTCGGCTCCAGTCCGGTTTAGAAAAGGGCATCTTTGAGGCTCGTTTGGATCGGCCCGAAAGATGTCGATTTTTAACCCTGGTCAAACTTCGCAATTCGATCATCATTGACTGGGGAGAAAGCCCGAACAGCTTTCGCAATACATATCACTTTGATCGGAAATTGAAATTGTTCCTGATTAGCTTTCGCAAGCACCATCACTAATCAGAAGGAACCTATCGGCTTCGAAAGCCATCACCGATTGGGCCTGAATAAAATTGTTCACAAGAAAAAAGAGGCAATGTCCGTGTATGACAAGACCTTGCCTTCTGTTAGAAAAATATCTGGAAAACATCACATTTCCCATGCATTAATTATGAAAATTTTGCCAAAAAATTTTCGGCACTAAACGATTTTAACAGAAAATTTGTTATCTGCATTTTTAAAGTATACCTTTATGATATAGTGGTTGAAAGAAAACTTACCCTGAGGGTAATTCTGGCATTTGATGCTCCTCCCCCTGTACGCGTGAGTTAGACAAAAATCCGCTGAAGGTGTACAGGGGCGCACATCGACGTCAATTGCCGAAGTGGACCATTATGGGCTTTTAAAATAGACCGCACGGGCCTATTGGGCTTTGAAAAGAGATAACGGGGTCCGTCACCTTTTGTGCTCGGAGGAGTCGGGCTTGGGCCCATTGCTTGGAGAAAATGGGCTTGAGCCCAGATAATTTACTATAAGTAAACCTCTTTTCATAACCGATTCAGTTTCACTTATAACAAATCCTAAGCAAGCTGAAAAATTCTCTGAACTTTCAAACCGAAAAGATTGTTCTCAAAATTTCAAATCCCTGCTTCTACTTACACTTCGGGAGATTGGAGACCCTCGGGGCCCTACCCGATATCCCGACCTTTGACAGCGAAACCAGTGCCGTGAGCCGGAGATCACTAAAAAAACCCCTGGGACACGGCCGTTGAGGCTTCTGCCCGTTGCCGGGTACGGAGTTTCCCGGTCAAGGTACGGAGACGAGCCGGAATGCGCGGGCTTTCAGTCCGAGGTAAGTAAAAATTCCTTTCTCTTCTTTTTTTTTTGTTTTTTTACTTATTCTCCTTGATTTCCATTAGTTGTAGCAATAGGAACTACGTTTTTTGACAGTTTATGCCTGCGGTCAACAGGTCGCGTCACGCAGGTAGGAGCTGCGTGGCGCCGGCTGTTCTTCCATGAACAGTTGCGTGACGCAGCTGTTTCCGGTGAACAGTTGCGTGACGCAACTGTTCGAGCGCCCAACCCTAGTTGCTGAGCCTTAGAACACCCTTTTATTGCATTAAAACTGATTTTGTTGACATTTGATTGTTGGTAGCTCTAGGCGACTTGATTTTGCCCTTTGAAAATTGTTTGAAAACAATACAAACATAATGAATATTAAGGTTTGAAAAAAAAAAAAAAAAAAAAAATTGAATTACTACATACCTTCGACAGTTTGCGTCCACGCAGCTGTTCCTTGGAACAGTTGCGTGACGCGACTGTTCGTTCACGAGGGAGAGTTCTTGAACAGTTGCGTGCGCAGCTACCGAGATGCGTGGCCGACTGTGGAGTGGCGGTGGGCGCGGAGTGCTGAGGTGCGCTAATGCAGCTGTGCTTCTAAGTGTGCGCGACTTGGTTTCAAGTTGCGTGCACGGCAAAACTGTGCTTAACGCGTGACGCGGCTTTGTTGGTTGCGTGACGCAGCTACGGTTCAAACCGAAACTTGGGTTTTTTATTTTCCTGCCCATAGAAGAAAAGAACAATTGTTAGATTATTATTTATGGAAATTGAAATTTTTCCTTACGGGTTAATCTGGGCAAGGCCCGCTTCGGGTGGATTAGCACTTGATGCCGTCCACCTTCTGATTTGCTGACCCTCCTATGTGAAGCCCGGGTCGGTCGGCCGCTGGCTTCTGGGGATTATGCCGCAGGGTTATGCCGTACGTAGCCTCGTTTCCCGGCCCGAAATATGCGATATGCATTGATGGAGTGGTGGAACGACTGTACGCACACCTTTCCGTGTAGGGTTTTTGGCGAGATGACTCTCACACCGTTTTTAGACTACACTGCTATTAACTGGCCTAGCGCTTCACTGGGTCCAGTTCCCCCCTGGATGCTCGTACCAAACGGCCACTCTCGGGGCCCAGTTATAGTTTCCATTCCTTGCTCGGTGTCAACCTCACAGAACTCGTACACCGTGCAGGGATGTTGTTCCTATGAGATTCGGTCTTCCGGTTTTCTAGGCCGAGAGGATCAGGAACCCGTTTGGAGGCTTGGAGGGAGTTGGCCGGAGGAGGCCCGACCTGCTGCTCCTTGCGTATACTCGGGAGGAGAAGGGACCAGGTTTTGCTCGGTCCTCTTATTCTACATTCATCTCGTCACCAACTGCTATGACACCTCCCAGAATAAGGGAGAACCCGGCGTGACTGGGTGCCTGAGCGGACTTGAGCCAGTCGGGTTTCCTTCGACTGGCCACACTCGTTTTGGCTCATCTCTATCCGGCTGGATGTCTGGACCTGTGGTAAGCGGTGAGTCGAACTGGCTGTTTATTCGGCCTCTGGACGGTAAACATTCTTTCAACTCTTTCACCTTATTCGTTCATTCTCAACTGTCCAACTAATTGATGTCATTTTCTTTCTTCTGCTGCAGTAGGTCCTATGAAGTACTGTATTCTACCCGTGCGGTCCGGAGCGGCGACTCTCCCTGTCGAGTCCAGGAGGATTCCCGCTATTTGGGCCCACTGCCATCCACCACTTATGCCAGGTGGGCGAGGATTCCCGAGTACTGGCGGAGCTTCTTAATGACTGGGAAGCTGTCTAATGTGAAGTATAAAAAGGACCACTGAAATTTAGCTAGCTCCTTCTCTCCCCTTTTATTTTTAATGCCAAACTTAATACTGGATTTTTTTTCTAGTGTCCCTGACTCCATGGGATTGCGAGGGCCTGGAGGACCCTACCCGGGCCGGGAGGTGGCCTGAGTTTGCACACTCCGATCGAGGCTGCTGATGCGAGGAACTGGGTCCGACCGGGACTTCCTCGGAGAGAGTTTTTGACCATTCGGTAGCTCCATCACAGCGAGGGTGCGCTCATGCCCCTCCTCGGCATATGTGTCTCTGGAGGCTTGACCCGGAAGGACTTGGAGGCTAGAGTACAGGAGGCTTCTTGGCGAAACGATTTCCTGTTCCGTCGGTGGACTTCCCCTCTTACTTTCGCCTCTCGGATGCAGGCGCGGCTTCCCGAGATCGAGTTAACTCAGAGTGACTTTTTGATTCTTCGTCTTTTATTTACTTTTCCTTATTTATTTTCACTGTTTTCAGATCACTGATTGCCATTCACTTCCTCTGTAATTTAATGCCTAAGACGCGAAAGACGCACAACGGACTGCGGCTTACTACGGCAGAGGCAGCGGCTGGAAAAGTGGGTACGCAGCAAGCTCCGGACTGGAACCGGCCGTGTAGTGCTTGGGTTGAACGTTTTCCCGTTCCTCCGGGTTATTGGAGGTGGTGCTGGATTTATCCTAAGGTCTAGGGGCTTAGGATCTTGGCATCGTTAATTCCTGCTTTGATCTTTCGCAGGCTCCCCCCCTTTTCCGGTGAGCTGGGGAACCCCTGAGCCCACGCTTACAAACATGTAAGTTTCCAAGGCCATTTTACCTGGGGAGTTTTAGCCTTTTTTAAAATGGGGATGGTTTTTTCCTTGGTTTATTCCTCCTTTCCTT
>NW_023590697.1:0-41879 GCF_014843425.1 Jatropha curcas
AATTATGAAATTAAATTTTAAAAAAATATATATAGATCTTCCCGGTTGGAAGTTGATCTGACAAAAAGATATAAATCTCATAACAGCAATTAGTCCGTCTAATTGAATAATACATCCTCTAAACTTCTATAACTGGATTGGGGCTTTTTTTCAAATAATTTGCAAAGTATATGAATATAGATGAGTTTTCCACTGCTTGCATCAATAGCATCAATGGAAGAACAAACTGCACTCCAGATTCCCATCGATCGAAGATTTCAACCTGCAAACAAGATCTAAACTCTCCAACCAAAATAAATATCAAAAATAGCATAAATTTTATTTAATAATAAACCTGTAACACCGGCCGCCCAGTCCCGAGAAGACCCCGACAAGCGGATGCACAATTCGGTACCGGAGACACCGTCATGAACTTTAACATATAAATCATTAAAATTAGATTATGAATTAGAATAATTGAGTATCACAAATTTAGCGAGTAAAATTTTGTTTTAATAATCATTTTTTTCTATATAGATTGGGGAAAAAAAATTCTTCAAAATATTGTACAATTTCCTTTTAAAAAACTAAGCTCCGCCAAACATGTGAATACAAAAACACTCTCAATTAAACTCCAAAAACTTCCAACTCTTCCAAAATTATCATCAATAACCAACAACACTTTTCTATATCTCAAATTCAGAGAGAATTATAGTTATCACATATACTCCAAATTAGTGTCATATTTAATTAATACATTTTATCATCAAAATATTATTACTTTCCTATTCTTACTTAAAATAAAATTATCATTCCAAGGTCTTATGACATTAAACCTTTGTGTATATACAACACTATACCAACTATACATGTACGAAAGTATATCATAATCAGTTAACCTTCACATTTCAAATTTCACATCTTTAAATTAAACAATCTTTGTGGATCACTTATTCTATCCCAACAATATCACACAGAACTAAACAAATACGTAAACAGCAAAATTGAATAATCAACGAAGAAAAAGGGCACTGTGTATGTTATAAGTTCCACATAAACACACATTAATCCCTTTCCGAATTTAATATTAATTATATAGAGTATACTAATCATTACATATATTGGAAATACTTCTAAATCACAAAACTAAAATGTCTGGATTCATAATAGACCAATGTACCTTAATATAAGCTCAAATATTAAAGTAATATGATCACTTAATTCTAATCGAACTGGATACTATTACTTATTCTTAGATCTTTCAAAATGTATGCAATTCTCTGAGTTTAGCAGTGCTTTTAACTCTATGCCGTGTATATTATATTAACAATGCGAGCGGCTCGAGAAAGATATACCAAAAAAAACAATCAGTAGAAATAAGACTTAATCCAGTCCCTAATCTATATCATCGAGTAGACTGTTAGACTTCACATAAATATTTGTACTGTTGATCACTTGTTACAAATACTATAATATCATCTATAATTTTCAATAAAAAACATTAATATTGGAGAGTAATATATAATTTATTTTTACGTTCTCTATCTATATAAATGAATAATAATTTCTATTTAATTAACTTATAATATACTTTTATCATTTCTTATTACTCATTAATTTTATGACATTCAATTTATGGAAAAAAAATGACCTAAATACCCTTTTGTGCTATCTTACTTATATAATATATATGTATCAACACTTACCTAATAAATTTGATTTGGTATACAATATTACATCTTATTTTACTTATCCTAATTTATCTTTCATCTTCAACATGATACTCTATTTATTCTCTTCTATCTCTCATTTTTTGCGTTTTTTTTCTTCTCTATCTTTTCTTAGTTTATGTCAGGTATATTTTAACAATTTAACCAATAATCTTTTACCATGTATTCCTAAAATTAAATTAATTACTATTTTATTTTATTGACTTCTTCTACTGAGACACAATGGTTGAATAAAAGAGGCATTATTTTGGCACATAGAAACGCGCGAATGAAAAAAAATTCAAATTTATTACTTGTATCGTGTCCAATACAACAGCACACCAAAATTCCCTCAATATCTTACTCTTATATTGGACTACCGGAAAAAGATTACAAGGTCACACAGAAAAAAACAGTCGCGTTACACGATATCAGAGGCTCTTTCTCACTAAAAGATAAGGGTAAATAGCCCTCACAAAGAGGGCAAGCAGTCAAAGAATTCGAAAAATTACGGGAGAGAAAACACAATAACACCAAACACTACAAAAATAAGAAAGTAAATCAATAAAATAATGTATATTACTTATATATATATGACACTAAAACAAACACTTCTGAGTTTATTAGCAAAAGAAAGTGAAGCTATGTAAAATTGTAGCCTAGTAAGTTCACAATAGCATAAGATGGGGATCTACACACAGTACAAAACTAAAACCTAGATTATGAAGAAAAATAATAAGAGAAAGATAATAGCAGCTATTATTAATAGAGAGAGCCAAAATTGGTTTCTTTCGAGGTTTGATGCGGTCGCAAACCTTGATATGAGTTTGTATAATCTCAGTTAGTTTAATCATATGTGAGAAGTGGAGAGAGTTTAATAAGAGTATTAAGTGAAATAGAGTAAAGAATCATGAAAAATATAGATATACCTCAATAACGGGTATAGTACATTAAATAAGAGTATTAATAAAATATTAATTAAGAATAATACGATGATTAAGAAGTAAGAAATTACTTAAAATAGAATTCCTAATGAGTAAAAATAATGAATATTGGAGATAACCTGTTCTCTTGAAAAGAATGAAGAGATCTTCGTCCCCTCTTTCTGTATCTGACATAGTTCCTTTCCGTAAAAAAAAACACCAATGTCTATGTAAAAAGTGAAGCACGTTAGTGATGCATTTGTATTAAAAGTAAAATTGGAGTATTATAATATTTTTATTACCATAAATAGATATCTTCTCTGAATCTTCTGCATCTATTCGGCAGAGACTGACGGGGCTCGAACCGCAGCTTCCCTATGCACCACAGTGCGCTAGGCCCCAGAGGTTGCTCCTCTGAACAAAAATGTATAAAAAAACAACCGGGGACAACTTATTCGCGAGAATTACGAGAGGAGCGAGCGACTATAACTATTCTTATGTTTTATTCGACCCTTTTACTCTCATCATTTCTATTCACTAGTTACTCTCCTTAATGATACTTGATTGGACATCCCCTCACTACACCAGATCGCGAGAACAAAAGCACGGGATGCGTCTTATTCATCTATGAATCATTCCTCATCAATGTGAGACTCAAATCGCAGCTAATGATATGTCTGCATATTCTCCAATATTATGTGTCGTGAGCGAGTGGTGAGGAGTGTGAGCTAGTGTCCCAGTAAGCTGTTCGTCAAAAGTTCTCGTCCGAAATCACTACAATAGATCAGATTTGATTTAGTTTAAGGAAAAATATAACGAATACTCTTTTTTCTTTATAAAGTAGCTTCACTTATTTTGGCCTCTTACATATTTTACTCCTGAGGCTGGTCTTCTCATCTTCCTCTAAACTCACACTATCGCTACAATAGTCGCGTGGGAGTTCTTGGACATAATCGAGAATCCTATGACATAAATGTCCGAGTGAGTTCCTTAGGAGAGTGTATCGAGTGCAAAAGAAAAAGTACAATGGAGCATGAACAACTATCTTAATCAGGAGCCTAAATAATGGCGAGAACTGAGGTAAGACCAAAAGAATAATTTTTATCTTATTGATATTTGGGTTACACACTGTATGGGACAGACGTTTATTTATTTCTCGAGAGAAAGCGATATGTTCAGAGTGTTAGAGAAAGTTTAATTTTCAATTTCATCGAGATAGGCCAGATTGAATTATATAATGTGTGTAAATAGACCCGAGCTGGATTTGATAAACACATTAATGAATATTGGTACCACTTGATCAATAATGCAGGACGACATATCTGTTTCCCTTTATATCCCCCCCCTTTTTTGGTTTCATTTTTGAATTTACATTGTCTCGGTCCCTCTCAATTCTTACGCAGCAATACGGTTGCTACTATTTCTGACCCATCGAAGAATACAATACTCTCTCAGGACTATATTATTAAATATTACTCCACATTCCAGATTCCACTTCCTTTCGCTAAGCTATTCACTTTCAATTGGGTTTTTTCCGCGGACTCTAAATGTCATTGAGATTAGGGGAATCGAAATCTCACCTCAGTCTGTCCCAATCCTTTATGAGAGATAAGATGCTCCTAGTATCACCATAACTCTATCGTATCGCACTCTTTTGAGAGGGTTCATTGCATGTTATATGTCCCGACTCTATACATGGGATATTTTGCGGCATGCATTTATGCCCCATTTATTGTGGCTCATGATGGCATGTAAAGAAGAAGTTTTATGAAAAATGTCAGGATGATTCTAGCGAGAAATGGATGAATATCTACCTAGTTAATATTTACAAGAATCTTTATGCGCGTTATGTTCTTAAGTGATTTTCTCTATATTGAAATTATGGTTAGAGAAATTCTTATAATTATTTGGCACTAAAAAAAACATTGTATCTTTCTATATGTTAATAGCTAAATGCACTAACACTAACTAGAAAAATTAGACAAATAAGATAAAACATATGAAGAGTAAAAAATTTCACATATCTAAATTATAATTATTATAATAGTTATATAAATAATAATGTATCACAGAGACTACTATAGTTATACTTTTATAAAAGATAAGCATATATATTAAAATGAATACTATATGCATAAAATAAATTTCCGTAATTTAATTATTAATATAATATGTTTTTAAAACTCATGAAAAATTTTAGACATTGCAGATCTTTAATGAGTAGTTAGATGAAAGACTATCAATACTGGAAATAGTATAGTTATATTAAATTGGCTCAATTGCAGTTATAATCACCGAGAAAATATATTTATAGTTTATATAAGAACAATATTCCATACTTATTTACGTAAGAATATAAAAAGTAAAATAAACAAAAAAGTAAGGAAAAAGAAATAATTAGCACAAAATATTTTCCAAAATATAATTCTTTCATGGCAATATGAATTGCTAAGTCTCATCCCGCGCAAAAAATTAGTTTCTCAAAGAAAATTAAGTGAGGTATTATAAAGTGTCTCTATAATCACATCATAACCTTATTCGCCTAACATTAGTAAATTTCTATATCAAATGCAACCATGTCATTTTTTTTTGTTATATTTTTAATATCACATAATAAAAAGTATAATTATAGTAAAAATAAATAGGCACATTAATATTTTTACGTCTTCACCATACTATAAAAAAAAACAGAAAGATAATGATATTTTTTAAGTTAGTCAAATAATGTATAGTATCGTAACTGCAAATCGGTGTGAAATTTCTTCCTGAAGTAATATTGTGAGGTGGGATAAAATAATGTGCCTCAACAATTGAATATTTAATATATGCCTTCTGCTGGCACACGAGACATAAGTATTTAGGAAAATAATATGAAGACACCATTTGATAATCAATATATCAGAAGAGCTCATTTATGTGTGATCACAAAGACACACACAAATAGTAAGATCCGCTTGTGTATTGTTGCGTAATTGCTTAATATGCCTAATCAATGTATCATATCAAATTCCTAACAAAGGCGATACTCTGCACACTAATATTTAAATTTCATATACTTCTCTTTTTTCCCAAATATATAATCGACCAAAATATCACTGTTTCAGAGTTTAACTATACTCACTGGGTAATCAAATCTCTTGCTTAGGAGCCTGAAACTACTCATGTTGGTTAAAACCACACTCACAACTTCACAACACACACCGTAACTACATTAAGTTAATTATATATACATATTAATAGTATATTAATATATTTATCTTTAGATAATATATAAACTCATAACTTGTGAGATATATAAATATAGATAGAATAAAATAGAAATACTTATCATTTAATATATTACCTAAACTTTCACAATAACTACTTTATTAAATTTAAATATATCTTGCAATTTTTCATAAATGTTCTAATTAAATTAATAATATTGAGTATATGTCTTATATAATAAAAATTTGAAATAAAAAAGAATATAATATATTTACTTAGATACATTAAATTTTATGATAATCATTATATAGCACTTAATGGCTCTATTCGAGTATATATTATGCATAGTAATTAGAAAAATAATAATCCTTAACAGAAAAAAATTATTTTTCTGTGTCATAATTCAAAGAATATATATAATGACGATTTTTTAAGCGTATAAAATTATAACTTTTTCCCATATTCTTTATTAATAGTCATAATTAACATATTTTCCGTGAAGTATTGTATAATTTAGCGAAAATATTGAGTTATATGTATCCATAATTATAATAATATCTTAGATTTATCTGATATTCTTTATTTCTCATTACATTATAAGTAATCTAAATCATTCTTCCAGGCTAAGAGTCCACAATAAATCATGTGCGAGACCTCACTTATTATTCCAGCGAAGTTGAATCACCATGAAAGTCACTACCACACCACTGGTCTATTCTAACCTATGGGTGAGACAAACTTTGAATTAAAATATTACTGCTCTAATGTGTTATATATTGTGCGCTAATGATTCCATCTCACATTTAAATAACAGGTTACAAATATGCTCTGAAAATATAGGAACTATTTTATTCCATTATTTATTATTTACTCTATTTGTAAAGTCAAATAAAATCCGTTTTACAGTGAGGTTTGTTATAGACTAATTATTTATGCTGGAGTAAAATAACCTGTTTAGTATTCAAGTTGAAAGATGGGGGATAGAAATAAATTTTAGAGATATTTTACTAAAAAAATATACACTTTTTAACACTATATAAAGTAAGAAAAAATACTTAATTTTATTTAATAGGTAATGCTAAAATAATGAATTCTAAATATATTATGAAATTTTATGCTAATATGATTAAACACAGAAATAAAAAATATTAAGTCACAAATTCTATAACAAAATTAGATTTCATAGCATCCATAATAACACTCCGGAAATCAATAGATATATAAATTGAAATTGAATCAATTAAATATATCATCCTTATATTTTATATTTAAACATTTTAAATTAAAAATAGAATATAGATACTATAATAAACGTAGAATATAGAAAGACCTGACAAGACAGAGTTAAAATCTAAATACATATCAAGAAAGAATAAATTTGTTAAGTATGATATATGAATAGTTCAATATTTTGGGTCGAGCTTATAAGTAAGGCAATTTTCAAAATTAGAAAATGATATTATCAATAAAATTGAAAATATAGTGACTAGTATGAATAGATATATAATATCATGAAAAGAAACAATCAAATAATCTTAGATTAAACTATATAACCACTAAAATAGTTTTTATAAATATAGAAAATCAAAAAGTAACGAGAAATATTTAGATACATCTTGTTTATTATAATTTTGTTTATTATAACTGAAATAATGATAATTGACTCTTAAATCCGCGCCCCATTTTCTATCATAATTCGGTTTCTCAACCATTTTCATTGACTTTAAAATGGAGAAAGACATTACTATATATCTCTTAAATGCAAATTGAACTTATGGAAATAAGTGAAGAAATAGGAGAGGATTGTATATGAAAAATGCAGATAAATTATTAAATATGTTTAATGGAGAGGTTAAGGAGAAGAACGCACTAAGACCGTATATATAGTCGAAAAAAGATCATATTGTATTAATTTTAGGATAAGGAAAGAGAGCGAAGTAGGCGTGAATGTGAGACAAACTAACACTGAAGAGTCATATAAAAATTTAGAAAATATTATGTGTGCGTATTATAGAGAAAATTGAGGTAATGCAATATATACGAAAAACAAGATAACGCTCTGTCTTTTCGTGTTTCATTTCTCGATTTGGAGTCACTCGATTTCTCCGTTTTTTATTTATTTCCCGTGATAACTTCTCGACGAGAGACATTCTGTCAATTAGTTCTGTATTTCTCAACAAATCTCCTCTCTGAGCTTTAGATATGCCTCATAAGAGCTATGAACTTGCATTCTACAAAGGCTAAATTCACCAAGATTCTACTGATTGAAAATTCACCACCTGTCCTTCCACCGATATAGAAAAAGAAGTATAAACATAGCATAGAAGAGAACACTCCCAACATATTAACAATATTCTTAATATAATTATTTGGTTAAAATTAAATCCTAGGATATCAATTTGTCACTGAGACTTTATGTATAATTAAATCCTTTATAAATTATTGATTGGACTCAATCGTTTTTAACATGAATTGGTAGGACAATATCATTATAGAGCAGTTATATGGTTTTTGTATTATTTTTATTATGATAGCTGTTGAATATATTCTTTAAAGAGAGAATTCTAAAGTAATATATCATGATTAGTAACATATACATTAATTAAGAAGTTTCAGGCCCTTTTTCAAGTATATGGTCTCATGTACCAAAAATAAATTTATCTCAAAATACCTATTATATCACAATCTCCTATTAGTATACTAATACACGAGAGATCATTTATTAATAATTTTAATACGATAAAATAGTTATAATTATCACGTGTAATACAAGATATATATAGAGATACATAAAGTTCATATTTATAAAGTTTTCTATTATTTAATAGGCATTTTGTTTATTAAACAACAATAAGAAGGAGTGATATTAATATAAAAATGGAGATAAAATTAAGATATATATTTGAGATAGAGGAGAGAAAATTTAAGTCTCAATTGTCTCTCCTAAATCTTATTCTGTACTATTATCCTTCTGACAGATTAATATAATATTAAACTAACTCTGACCATCATAATTTTAGTAAAATATAAATTATTAACAACTGAGTTATTTATAACTTCCCATTGGACTGTTGTACCTCCTCTCATCGAGAAAAATATTTATATCAAATGGTTTTCCTTTCTATTTTATCTGAAAGAAACGTGAAGATATTGAGAGGAGACATTTATAATTATGAAGACTCGCGTTCTGTAAGCCAGAATGAGAAAAAAGTAATATCAAGATCAAGAAAAAATTGAGAGAGATAACATTACTTTGAGTATGCGTAGGCTCTCTAAATGTTCCCACATTAGAAGTAAATTAGAAAGAATATTGCATTTATAATAGAAAAATATGTCATTAGTTCAATTTCGCGCCAGTTATTTTTCAAGAAGGAGCAGGGCCTCTTCTCATCCGATCTTTATCTAACCGAACCTCCTCTACACAATCACACGATTTACAACTAATTCTCTATGTGATAGGGACATGGAGAAAAGATATGAGTAATCTGAGGAATATGCGAACACACTATCACTATAAACGAGGAGGGAGATCAACTATTAATAATTACATATGCCAAGAATCTTTATCAAGAAATATGACAGAGAAAATATGCACTATCTGGCTCTGAGTCTCAAATGGCTTAAATTCTTTAGATTAAACGAGGTCTATTATAACACAAACCAATAGCAAAGCACATAGCAGAATATCTACCCGAAGATTTTGAAAAATTCTATTGTAATATTGTGGTCAACACCCATATATAGGCGGAGAGATTATATGCAGAAAGAAGAAAAGTAAAAAAAAAAACTCTATAAAGAGAGTATTAACTTGCTCCGCACAGTCAAGAGCACGAGGAAGATTCGACGAGGCTAGAGATATTAGAAGGGGAGGATGTGATGAGTCACAGGAGAAGAAAACTCATGCTGAGTTCCCGAATGAATATTATGCGTAGAAGATAAGCTATTTCCAACACCAGGCCCCCTGAGAATAATTGCACTAACGACGTTGTTCTTTCTGAGAGAAACGGTTGAAAGTGAGTTTTGAATTTTTTTAGAGAACAGAGTGAGCAACATAGAATGAGCAGTATAGCTCCTCTTCGTGAAAAGAAGTGTTATTTCCTTATAACACCACGGAACAAATACAAGCATTTGAATCTTCGCATATTATAGGATAGTTGACGGTTTATGTTCTCGAGACGACGGGACACTACTCGCGCGTTTTTCAGTTTTTTTTGTTATCGGCGGACCAGTCTAGACTTATCTCTTTCCTTGCGCCTATTTCGCCTTAGGGGGTTGGCTCTGCGGCCCAGTGTTAGCCACATAGCCACAATTTAAAGAGTATATCCGGCGATGCGTCACTTACTGTAACGGGACCAAATTGGCTTTATTACAAGGGCTTCACGCCAGTCTTATTCCATAGCCACTTAATTGGATTCGGCATAGAATTCGCATATTCACATTGGGGAAGGTCGGTAGCAACTGGTACCATTTAAACCAGGATCAGAGTTAAAAATTTTAATATTTTTAACTAATTTTCGAAAAATAAGTCATTTGAAAAATATTTTTCAAAAAAAATATTTTTCTTGAAAAATATTTTTTAAAGGTAAGTTATTTTCTAGAAATAAACGGAGTCTAAATAATAAAAAACAAATATCTGCACTCAAAACTCCGAAGCAAGTAATCAAAAAGTCTCCTTTTTTACTTATAAAAATAAAATGATAAAAGAAGAAAGAAGACTGAGAAGACAGAGTAAAACTAGTATCAGAAAAATATAGTAAGAGTTAGATTCAATTTTGGCGCTTAAAGGCAATTTTCAAAATTAGAAAATAATCAATAAAATGAAAAAGCCCAGTAAATAAAATATCTGAAAGAACAATCAAAAACCCCCAAATTTTATAAAATCAAAAGTTCTAAAATAAATACCTCAAATTCGTTGGACCATTCATGACTTAAAATGAGAGACATTACTATATATTTGCTTGAATAATGGAAAAGGAGATTGATAAATGAGAGATTTTGATTTTGGAGTAAGAGAGAACGAAAGAGAAAATATTTGACAAGAGATTATTTTATTTTGGAAAGGAAGAGAGAAGGGGTGAGACAAACTAAAAAGAGCAAATAAAAATTTAGAAATTTGGGTATTTATTAAAAATAAGGTTGCATAAACATAAAACTCGGTTTAATCTGGGTCTGCCGATTTCTGGTTTTTTTTCCGATTTATTCGACTTTTTTCCCAATCCGGTTTAGATGTCAAATCAGACTGCATCAACTACCGATTCGTGAATTAACCGGTCGAACCAAATTCATTTTTAAAAATATTTGTTAATAAACTGATCCTACTTGAATTATATTAATTTGATTGGACTCAATCGGTTTTACATGAATTGGTGTCAAATCATGCAGTTTATGTTTTTGATTTTTATTATGAGCTGTGATATTTCTAGAGTAGATCTATAATACATCTTTGTACATAAATAGAAGTTGCTTAAGGATATTAAATAAACAATTATTATTAATTCTCTTAGTAACAAAATATTTATTAATTTAACTAAATTATTCTTTAAACAATTATAGAGATAAGTATTGCATTTAACACAAATAAGAGTGAAATTGAAAATATATTATTAATGGGAAAATTATAATCTTGTCCCTATAGAATACCTAAATTAACTACTCTGACCACATTTTTTATAAATACACTGTTTTAACCCCATAGTTTATCTCCATTAAATTAAAATGTCCTTTCATCTAAGTTTTGGCATTTTATTCTCTTAGTCAATGAGAAAATCATAGTCATATGAGAGAGAAACCTTTTTATTGTCCAAAATGTCCTTAGTTCATTTAGAATGTCCAAAATGTCATTAGTTCATCCTCCGTTACAAAAGCGCTCTCTCCCTCTTTCCCTCTCTCTCATACACAATCACAGAGCAGAGAAATAAAGGATCCAAACCAATAAAAAAACCAAATCTTATCAAGAAATTGAAGAGCTCCAAATGCATCTGCTATTAAATGCTTAAATTCTTTAGTTAAACTATCATAAACAAAACCCAAGCAACTACAATTCTAAGTTGAAATTTTACTTTGGGCAACCAATAGAATACAGAAAAAGAAAATAAACCCAAAGAGAGATAAGTCGCACAGTCTAGAGAGAAGATCGACGAGCTGGGATTTGTTGGGAGGGTCAAGGAGAGAACGAAGGTGGTCCTAGATTGTTGATATTTCACCGCCGTTGCATAACCTCTCTTTATCGTGTTTTTGAGACTGCAAGAAGGGAGTTCGGAGTTTTAACACGCTTCAAACACAAACAGACTTCCTAAGTAGTGGTTGTCGAACCCTGCTCTCCCTTTGTTTGTTTCCAATGACTCCGACTTGCCTAGCAATAAAAATGGCCACTTAACGACCAAAATGGCTTTTTATACAAGGGCTTCAGTGTCTTTCCATAGCCACTTAATGTCCAAAATGACATTCATTGGATGGAAATACAGATAAACTATGGAGACAAAACAGTGTATTTAAAAAAAAAAAAAAATTTGGGACAGAGTAGTTAATTTTGTCATTTTGTAAGGACAAGATTATAATTTTTCCTTTTTGTAATATTAGTATTTACATTTATGACATGAATATAAATATGTTGTATCACGGATTGACACCAGGTTAAATGAGTAACCCGTTTATTTAGTATCAAATATAAATACTCTAACTAAACACATTTAAATTTTATTATTGTATTAATTTTTTTATTTTAATCATGAATCTTTATGAATCTATGCATTTTTTGTATGAAAAATTATTTTATACATTATGATTTGAGTTAAGTAGGTTAAAATTTAAAAATATTATAATCAAGTTAAGTGGATCATGTACATACAACTCACTTAACTTGTTTACTATATTAAGCGGGTTATATGGATTGCATATAGGTCAACACAACCTACTTAATCTGTTTATAATATTAGGTGGATTACACATGCCGTATTCGTATCAACTGCCTAATTTTCATATCGTGTTCGTGTCGAAAAATTTGATATGATTATTAAATGGGTCATATTCGTATTGACTCTAATCGCATTGCATGTTAGGTGAATCCGTATCGAATATGACATGTCAACCCGTTTTAAGACTTCTAACCATAATTATAAAAATAAAATAAAATAAAAACAAACAAACTATAACCATATTAGATTGAGAGAATATAGAAACCTGGCTTGCAGATCTTGAATTCCTACTCAATAGTTTAAAAGTTACATAGTTTTTCTTGTGAAGGATATGAAACAACAAGCCCAGGCTTAAAACAAGTTATTTAAATCTCAAATTCAGTCTACACCTCACCTTTTTACCTGTTTAAAAATGCTCTTCAAACTCTTTTATATCTTTTAAATTCCACCACATCATCTGCATATACATCAAGACAATAAATAATGTTGTTGCCTCCATGAGTTTATATATGGCCAAATACATAGATTGCCTCCTGAACTTTCAAAACAAAAAAAAAAAAATCGTATGACACCCCAATTTTGTGAGGAGATTAGTTTATATATAAGCCAAATACGGAACTGGTCCCCCCAAAATTGGGGATGCTGTAGTTTGTTTTTTTGAAAGTTAACGGGGCAATCTATGTATTTTGCCGTTTATATGTATGTGCATCTAGAGTGGGGAGAAAGAGAGACAGTACCATAATTGGCATTGTTGAAACAGGAATTGACCATAGAAATCCTCCATAAAGAGAGAATAGCCCTTCAAATTTCAATATTTTCAAGCGACAGTCCAAGTAGCTTGTGTACGGGTATTTTCCTTGAGAATTTGGTTTCATTGTTCTCATTCGCATGCCAACGTTAACAGGGGGTAATAAGAAGATTGATTGAAAGAACCCTGACACAGCACCTGCGGCTGAAGTGAAGCAAAACAATAACATTTAAACTTAAATGTTCCAATCTTTCTAATGCATACTGTAATTGTGATACACAGTTGCTCCTTTAGTGCATGTAATATTAAAGAAAATGTTGCGTGCAAATTTTTTGTAGGATCATCTATGGATGGTCCAAAGAATAATTACAGAATGTAAATTAAACAATACATGAAGTGAATGAATAGATACATTATTAAAGGCACGCCTACTTAAGGCTCAAGGGCTTGCGCCTCAACAGTCCTGAGGCGAGTGACTTCACTCAGCTATTGCCTCTGGGTAGAGACGTGCACCTTTTTAAGGCTCAAGAAAGGCACACCTTTCTATTTTTTGTTTTCCAGAACAAGTCACCTAAGATTTTTTTTTCAATATAAGGCTATCTAGCCAACGTCAATTTACACAAATAAATAAATAAATATAAAAGAAATAAAATGCAACACAAAAACCAGTGATGTGCTTTGTGATCCAACCTCCACTCTTTCATCTAGCACTCATCTCTTGCAATCTAGTCTTTAGCCCTAGTTCATCGAGATATAACTCTTTCAATTTTTCTTCCTATATTTTCTTTCTATTTCTTTTCTTTTTGTCATTTTTTTGATTATACACTTTTCTGCCTGAACTTTAATATCTTAAAATATAACTTGTCATGTTGCCATTTTTTCCTGATTTATGTGTGTTGCTTTCTATGTTTTCTACTTTTTTTCCTTTTTTTTAATTGATATCTTAAAATATATTTTTCAGATTTATGTATTTTATTATTTTTTTTTGCGCTTCACTTCGCCTGGAGGCTAGCGCCTAGGCTCCAACAGCCCTTTGCGCCTTAGTGCGCCTTGTGCCTTTAATTACTACAGATCGTGAATCAAACACAAGAGAATAACAAAATACAAAAAATGAATGAACATTAGATTACAACAAAAATAATATAGTGAAATGATGCCTTCAAGTAGGGGTGTCCATTTCCCGATTTTCGGAACCGGAATTGTCGGTTGGGAACCAATGGGAATCGGAATTGAAACCGGTCCAAACTAGAACCAAAACTGGGTGTCTGCGGTCCGGTTCCGATTCCAATTTTTGAGGAATCATGAACCGACGATTTTTCCAACCGGTTAGAACTAGCGGTTCCGAGTTCAAAACGGCGGTTCCAATATTTTTGTGAAATCCTGAAATTAATCTTTCTCACAATTATATAACGACTAGTTTTAAGGGTATTTGTGGAAGTTGATTTTTTAGATTTACTGTAAATATCTCCTTTTTAAAAAAATAATTAAGTTCAAGCTTTTTTCTGAAAAAAATAAATTAAGTTCAAGCTTTTTTTTTTAAATAAATAAATTAAGTCTAGTCTTTTTATTAATTTTTTCTTAAAGTTTTTTCTAAAAATTATTTCATAAATATTTAAAATTTAAATTTCAACAAAAATGTTCCATAATTTTAATTTTTGATTTTATAATTATGCAATTCGCCGGAAAATCAATGGAAGAACCGGCCGGAACCGTCGATTTCGAACCGTTAAGGAACCGGAATGGAAATTGTAACTGTTCGGTTCCAAACCGTAATTGAAACTGTCAATTTCCGGCTCCAGATTTTTTGGAATCAGAATCGAAATCTGCGGTTCTGTAATTGTGGCCACCCCTGCCTTGAAGAATTAAAAGTTTACGCTAGTGTTAGTCACATTGTGCTATACCAGGGACAATTTTTACTAGTGACTTAGAGTGGTGAGCATTCAGTTAACCGAACCGAACCAAACCAAATTAGCTCAGTTTTGAGTCGGTTTGATTTAATTCTCGGTTAGAAACCAAGAATTCATCAATCCCTAGTGACGTGCTGAACTCATTTAGATCGAGGGGAATTAGTTGATTGATTATGGTCAATGGAACCAATTGGTGCTCCTTAATATACGCAAATTCTAGATGCTAGGTTCACGTTGCTCAACGGGATAAAGAGAAATTTTGGAAGAAGTAAAACGGAATTTCAGAAAATTCAAAATGGTGGCAATCACTTCTTGTTCAGTAATTAACAAGACGAGATGTGCGTTCTGATGTGAACTAAGTGTATACTGGTTTAGGCAGATCGTCTAGCTATGCATGTGATAATTGCTACTAATTAAACTAAAAAAATGTTACTCATTTCCAATGCAACATGATACTATTAAGTAGCCTGAAAAGAAACAGCTAGTTTTTTACCAAGAAGAAGAATACTTACCAAAACATGCTCTAGTTCCATCTGAACCATATAAGCCCTCAAAATAACCAAGACTTCGATGATACGATGCAAACATAGCAGTTCTAGACAGTATAAATGGGATTGCCATGCTTGTATTTCTTGTCCATAATGCTGAAATCCCTTCCTTGGTACTAATTCGGTGGAAAGCATCATAAATATTTCTGTAATTAACACGTTTTTCAACTGGTAGACCTGAATCAGCCCACATAAGTTTTTTGGCTGAAATGTATGGAGCAGTTGCATAGAACCCGATTGTTGAAGCAAGCAGGCCGCAACCAATTTCCTGGTAGAAACTAAGTGGTCTGCCTTCATTGGAATCAATTGCTTTTCTAGTCAAACTCCTAACAAAACCAAAGGCATTACCAATTTGCTTAGCCAGAAGTTTCAGGCCAATGAACGCATTGTACCACTAGAAAAACAAAATATATAGCCAAAACAAACTCCATATATACAAGTATTAGAGAACCTGTAGTTTTACTTATCCTTCACAGAAAAGGCTACAATAAGAATGACATTCATTGTGTTCATATGTATATACGCATATATAAGAGGACTTACTCAAATGATCCAAATGTGATAGTGTCAAGTGAAAAGCAAATTGGCCAAGTAGCTCGATAAATCTGTATAGATCAGAGCCATTAAATGTTAAACATGGGCAAAACAAATGCCAGACATTAATTTAAAAAGTGAGAGGATGTTACAATTAACAATTTCATCTAATATACAGATAATATAGAAGTAAAGGTAGCATTTTAACAAACAATAGATCCCTCATGCATAAAGATATTGATGTATTCATTAACATGTGTATACACATATCAGTATCCTGAATTCTTGAATAGATAAACTCACATCTTGCAGCTAAATTACTGATCAATTTAATTGGGAGTGATGATGAGATATCATGTGCATCAAAGTACAAATTTGATATCATAATCAAGCATCGTGAAAAGAAACATATATGATCATGAATTGTTTCATTTTCTATGCTGCTGAGTACTAGTTAAGAATGATAGGAAATTGAAGGACTAAAAAGAATTGAGAAGGAACAGAAGATAGAGTTATCTGTGAAATAATTGAATAAACTCAATTATTATACTAGTAGCTTTGCTTATTTCCAAGGTGCTACAAAGTTGAGAAGCATCTATTTGAAGGGTCTATATAATTCATTTGGTTCTTCTTGTTGTAATGAACATAAGTTGTTTTTTCTTGCTAAATCAAAACAAAGAAGACAAAAAAAAAAAAAAAGGATTACTGAATTATATTTGAAGGCTATATATACCTCAAATATCCCAAGTGAAAAAAGAATTAATACTAATGAATAGATTAAAATTAAAATTTGCTGGTCCCATCAAATTTCAAAGTCAGGTTACCATGAGATATAGACGATGACAACAACAACAAGAACAACTAAACTTTAATCCCAAACAAGTTGGGGTAGGCTATAAATTTTTATTCTTTTCTATTCTAATCTGTTAATAACTAAACAGACACAGAACTTGGTTTCTAGCTTATACATATCAAGGATAAGTTTCTTTACAGAGCAATCAAACATTAGTTGATAAATAATAAGACTCTAGCTCTTACAAATTGGACTAGTCCCACCAGGATACATTGAGTTTACAATAGTAGATCTCATGAAATAGAAAAAGAAAAAGAAATCTCTTGCTAAATCATCCCATTTTAGAAATGATTTCATTTCTTTCTATTGATAGAATGGAACGGAATTCTCTATAAGATTTGTTCAAAATACCATACAAATGAATAATAAATTCAACGAATGTTGATCATAAATAACAAATCAAAATTAAAACTTTAGAATAGCAGAATATAGATTATTACATGTATAGTCTAGTCATACTTGACCCAAGAGGTATTAATTAAAATGGGAAAAGTAAAAGGGATACCTTGAGCTGAGTCTTGAGATTTATACGGCTATTCAGTGGCTTCATGAGCTCCTCATTTTTAGCTCCTGATGCCACGACCCAGTCAACACCAAGAGGCATCATCTTACAGAAGAATTCTGTGAGAAGTGATGCTATTCCTGCTTCAACAAATGGCTTCAATGATCCAGTGAAATCCAAAGAAGAAGATCCAACACCATTATTATTATTATTTTCCATCTCCTGCTTCTTCTTGTCTACAACAAAACCCTATTCCCTCTTTGCACATCCTAATCACAACTTACGCTAATTATATGAAGTACTGAGACGGTCCAAATGACCAAAATGTAGAACGGAAATACAAAAAAGAGATTCTGATTTTTGATTTGTTGCATTTATATGCAAATTAAAACGTCGTCGTTGTTATATATAATTAGCCTAATCAATCTCAACCATTTGGCCACTTTTTTAACGGTAGAAACCTTAACACTATTTTTGAAAAGAAAATAATAAAAAATAAGAGTTGCAAAAAAAAAAAAAAATAAATAAATAAAACTTACATTTTTTTTCTGTGTTTATTTTTATGAATAACTAATCTTTTCATGACGTGTGTTGCATGTTGACTATACCCTTTATTTGTATTTTGTCAAATTTTTTATGTCATTACTCACTTTTACTTAATATTTATACTTGTTTTGATTATAATTTTTGTCTTATATTGTTTTGATTTTTATAATATTAAAATAAAATTTCATATGAGATTAGCGTGAATATCATGATTAATTAATAAAACAACAGTGTGTATACACACACATTTTGATTCAATTTATATCGTTATTTATCTAAAATTCATTATAACTGTACATATGCAATCAATATTACCTAATAAATACATTTCAAAATATATAGATATATAGTGTAAACCACTAGAATAGTCGATCAGGGACCGATTATTCCGGCCTGAGCTTAGTCATAGTTAATACTCCTCGCCCTTCCCTGCAGGTAGGGGTGTAAATGAGATTAGTCGAGCTCGAACTTGCCAGTCTCAAAGCTCGGCTCGATAGAATTTAGCTAGACTCAAATATTTAGGCTCAAGCTCGGTTCGATGAAAGCTCGAGCTTGGTTCGAGCTCGACTTGAGGCTCAAGTTCAACTTAGAAAATTTGAAGCTCGAGCTGGACTCAAGGCTTGATGCTCAATGCGCGAGTAACCTAAAATAATATTATATATATGTATGTATAAAAGCTCGATAAGGCTTGATGAGCTTTCGAGCTGAATATCATTAGGTTTGAGTTCAGCTTATTTTCTAAATGAGTAGGCTCGAGCTCGAACTCGAACTCGATTCGAGCCAAGCTTTTTCAAACTCTTTTCAAGTCGAGCTCGAACAGTTTGCGAGCCGGCTCGGCTCATTTACACACTTACTTGCAAGTGTGCTTAGTGAGAGCGAGTCCGAGAGCTCTTCTCACACGTCCAGCATGCGTTGCCAACTGAGTCACAACTTGTAGGTAATAATAATAATAATAATAATAATACAATATTATATATATTTTTAAAAGTAAAAATTTCAATTGTTATTATCCCACACACATATGTTATTTTTAAAAATAAATTCTAAAATGTAAAAATTTAAAATTTTAAAAGGCTTAATAATGTATATTTTAATTGAAAATTTATTTTTAAAAATATATATCCTGGACTCAAGGCTGATGGCTTCAATGCGCGAAGGTAACCAAAATAATATTATATATATGTTATGTATAAAACTCGATAAGGCTTTGATGAGCCCTTCGAGGCTGAATAATCATTAGGTTGTGAAAGTTCAGCTTATTGTTCTAAAAATGAAGTATGGCCTCCGAGCGTCGAGACTCAGAAACGTCGATCCCGAGCTCAAGCTTTTTCAAAACCATCTTTTCAAGTCCGAGCTCGAACAGTTGCGAGCCGGCTCTGGCTCCATTTACAACACTTAGCTGCAAGTGTGCTTAAGTGAGACGCGAGTCCCGAGAGCTCCTTCTCACACGTCCAAGCATCGTTGCTCAACTGGAGTCACAATCTTGTAGGTAAATGAATAATAAATAAAATAATAATACAATATTATATTAATATTTAAAGAGATAAAACATTTCAATTGTTATTATCCCCACACACATATGTTATTTTAAAAATAAATTCTACATGTAAAAAATTTAAAAGTTTAAAAGGCTTAAAATAAGTATTTTTAATTGAAAGATTTAATTTTAAAAATATATACCAATCAAATTTTATACAAAACATAAAGAAAAAAGAATATCATAAAAATATATATTTTTTCCTTTTTTTATTGTTCTCCTAATAAAAATTTTAAAATTAATAATAATATATTATACTATTTATTAAAATATAAATTTAAAAAAAAAAGATAAAAATTTAAAAAAAAAGATAAAACTTAAAATTTAAAATGCAATGTTATCTATATGTATTTATTTAAAAAATAAATTTATCAAATTATATTCAATCAATTATAAAATATAATTTTTTTAATTGGTCATAACTAAGGTTATTTTAGGATATTCAACTTTTATTAAGAGCGCAATTGAAAATTCCTATTATTTCCAATATTCTCATATTTATAAATAATATAGTAAATTAAATATAAATATTTTGAATAATTTAAAATAAATAAACTAAATGGAATAAATTAAATGAACAAATAAATATTTATTAAAATTTATTAGATACAATTTTGAAATATTTATTAGGTGAATTAAAAAATATTAAAATTTCTAATGTGCGTGCACTATTAAAAAAATTTAAAAGTATAGAATTTAAAAAAATAACTAAAAAATCTTTGAAATTCAAAAACTTGAAACTCATAATTATCTACTTCTTTATAAATTATTCAAATATTTTATGTGTGTAGTATTTAAAAATAAAATATAAAATTTTTAAAAACTGAGAAAAAATCCCTAAAATTCAGAAAATTTGATAAGTCATAATTATTATTTATATTTTAGGGTATCCCGAATTTTATTAAAATGTTTTAGTAAAATTTATTATTTCTCCCTCACTCCCACTTTGTATTATTATTTTTAATACAAAATTAAGTATTGATTATTTTATCCTTTTAAAATTTTATAATGTTAAAACATGATTTTGTATGAAGATTAATAATAATGTAATAGCTCTCTTTCAAAAAAAAAAAAAAAAAAAAAAAAAAAAAGCTAATTAATAAAAAAATAAAAATCTATCTATATCTATATCCATATATATAAATGTGAGAAGAGGAGGATAAAGAGATTTTCGCCCTTAATGAGTTTTGAACTATCTTAAAATGACCTTAGTTATAACCAATTAGATAATTACATTTTATTAATTGATTGGATATAATTTATAAAAATTATCTTTAAATAAATACAAATAGATAATTAAGAATCTCAAAATTTTAAGTTTCATATTTTTTAAATTTATTTTTTAATGAATATATATGATAATGAGATATTTGAAATATTCGAGAAATTTTTATATTTTATTTTAAAATTTTATATTTTATTTTGATTATAATTTAAAAAGATATTTTATTTAGGAGAAAATTAGATAACAAGAAAAAAGTATACTCTTTTTTAATATTCGCTCTTTTTTCTGTTATAATTTGTATGATTTGAAATGAATATTGTTTTTTTAAAAAAATAAATTTTTTTGAAATAGAATAAATATTTTATTTAGAAGAGAGAACGAAAGAAAAAAAACTTGGCTAGAAGAAAAAAAATGAAGGGTAGAAAATTTTTATATTTTATTTTTAAAATTTTATATTTTATTTTGATTATAATTTAAAATATTTTATTTAGGAGATAGATAAAAAGAAAAAAGTATACTCTTTTTTAATATTCTTTTTTCTTTATGATTTTATGATTTGAATGAATATGTTTTTTAAAAAATAAATTTTTAAATAGAATAATATTTTATTTAGAAGAGAGATAAAAAAGAAAAAAACTTGGCTATAGAAAAAAATGAGGGTATATTTGTAGGGGATAGAACGTTTTTTTTATGTAATTTTTTTCATTAATTATATAAGTTATTTATTTATTTTAATTTGCAACATACAATAGAGAAATAAAATACTTGAATAAAATCATTAACTGACCAATATTGGATCATATCATAATTTTCTTTGAAAATTTCATTTATTGACTTGGCTTTAGTTTTTTTTATTAATATTAAATTATTAAATTATGGTCTTTCCGGATGAAGAAGGAGTTGATTTTTAAAATTCAAATTAGTAATTTTTTAATATAAAATTTTTTTTATTATATGTTGAGTTATAAAAAGAGTTCTAAATAATAATTTTTTATTTTTTATTTTTTTTTACTAAATTAAATTTTAACTAATATCACTTTAATTTAGTAACAGATATATATCTCCATTGAAATAAATAGATGACCTCTTGATGATTAAGCATTTTTAATTTTCGTAATATTTTTTCTCTTATATTCAAAATATGTTTGACTTGACAGAAAATAGTGTGTGTGTTAATTTTTAGAGTTTCAAGAATTTGTGTGTATGCACATATATTACTTTCTCAAATGCACTGGGTAAGTAATACTGCCACTATAACTAAAGTGATTACTATTATCAATTCAGATATTCTCATTTCTTTTGTTTCTTTTACCTAGGAGTAAAAATAACTTATTACTATTTTTCATTATATTTGTATATTAGATATTGATTTGGAGTTGAGGGCAGGAGGTACGTTGGAGATTGAACGATAACTTGATTTTCTTTGTAGGCACTTATTAGGGTTTTAAGAATCTGTATTTATAAATTAGGGATTAAAAGATTAAATTTTAGGATGGATTGAAGTTAGACCACTTTCATTACATAAAACTAAATATATTTACAGAATATTTAAGAAGGTCGGTATTGTAACTTTTTCAGTATATCTCAACGAAATACGATTTCATAATACATTTTACGATCATTTTATTATACAATTTGTTATTTTTTTTAACTGCAAAGGAGGGGTAAAACCCAAGGAGCTAAACTACTTGTCTAAACCCAATTGCACGAACTCTATCAGCTTCTAGAAGGCCATGAATCGAAGAAGGGGCCACCTCCACCACTTGAATCCCTCGCTGCATAGTTAACGCACCCTTAGCCAAAGAGTCAGCTGCCTGGTTAGCTTCCCAGAAGATCTTACAGACCTTCACCTCCCACTTACTACTCAGCACGGACATGCACGAAAAAAATATTCTGATATCTAGGAGAATTGGTAGACCTCCTTAGCAAGATGTCAGCTAACACCGGAGAATCCACACGAAGTTTTACCCTCCTCAAGCCTAAATCCCAAGCTAGGTTCAAACCTTGGATAGCTCCCCATATATTAGCTTCAAAAGCAGTAAAATTACCTATGTTCATCTAAAAACCTTTGACCCATCTGCCATTCTTATTTATAATGATCACCCCACAAGCTGTAGGACCTAAGTTAGCCATACAGGCCCCATCTATGTTAACAGCAAACCAGTCAGCCGGAGGAGGTTTCCAACTGACTAACACATTCTAATAACTCTGCTCCCTTGGGAAATAATGCCATTGAAACAGGCTCTCTCGCACTCGCGAGTCTTCAAAATCAGAAATTGGCAAGAAAAGCCTACTTGTTGCTGAGTAGGATTAAAGATCCTCTCATTCCTCTTTTTCCAAATCCACCAAATCAAAAAAGCAAAGAGAGTATTCCAAGTATAAGCCGATTGATCAACCTCAGAGCAACATAAATAGCTCAAAAGCTAATCTATTAGAGTAAAGAAACTCGTTAACTGATTCCTAAGCTAAAGAGACCACCACACAGCCTTAGCCAATGGACAATCTCTTAGAACATGGATCACATCTTCAGTACCACTCCCACACCCTACGCAAGTACTATAATTAATGAAACCATGTCACTGTCTTTCTGCATTACACATGATCCAACTATGGACAACCTTCCAAATAAAAGTCTGGATCCATTGAGGAAGCTTCAGCTTACAAACAACCTTCCAGATATCATGAGTCAACGAGGGATCCTCATCAACCAAAAGAGAATACACAGATTTAATGGAGTATCTCCTAGTAGGAGAAAGACCCCACACAATACTATCCCAATCCCTCATATCATCGCTTAATAGAACCACACCAATAAAATCAAGGATAAAAGATGGGAGTTTGTGATTAAGTAAGCCCCACTCCCACGATCCCCTGGATCAAAATAATCGCATATGAAATTCCCAAGCTCATCGGGATCAATAGGAGAAAGAGCACAGTCAGACAAAATTCCAACATGAAACCACCTATCAGACCAAAATTTAGTGGACCTTGCATTTTGAACATGAATAACACCACCTCTCTTGACTGTGGTAATACCAGCACAAATAGATTGCCAAATGTGAGAAGAGGAGGACTTGGGTTTATAGTCCCAGGTCAATCGCCCATTCATATAATTTATTCATTTAACATTTTGCCCATACGGAGTCTTGCTTCCGAGTAAGCCTCTAGCAGAGCTTCCCACCATATGCTCTATTCAGGAGATGCATATCGCGAATACCCAAACCGCCATTAACCTTGGAGCAAAGAATTCTCTCCCAACTAATAAGATGCACCCACTTCTCTCATTCCTTGCACCAGCCCATACGAAATCCCTACAAAGACGCTTAATTCAGCTACAGACTAATGCTGTGAAAATGCCAGTTTGCATAGAATAGGCAGGAATGGTAGCTAGAGTAGACTAAACCAATGTGGCCCGTCCAACCATTGAGAGTGAATTAGCCTTCCATCCTGCCATCTTATTTCTCATCTTCTCCAAAATATAAGTACAGGTCATGGACAGATCAATAGCAAGCGATTCATCGATATTGGAGAAGAAGATCTTAGACTTATTAAGACTGATTTTCTGACTTGAGGCAAGAGAGAAACGATCCATATTATTCAAGACAATACCAAGTTGAGGTAAAGATGCTTCCGCAAATAACACCATATCATCAGCGAACATCAAATGAGAGACAAAGGGCCCTCTTCTGGAAATTGGTGATGGAATCCAAGCTCCACAATTAACAGCCTTATGAATCATATTAGAGAGACATTTTATGCACAGGACAAAAAGGTAGGGAGATAAAGGATCTTCTTGACGAATTTCCCTAACAGTTGGAAAGAATCCAGCTTAGCACCATCCCATTAAACAACCATGGATGATGATATCCCAAATAAGGCGGCCGTACGATTTCTCAAGATCAATCTTAACAGCGATAAAGCTCGTAGAGCCCTTCAAAATGCTCATAGTATAGATAGCATCTTAAAAACCATGATGTTATCTATGATTTGACTGCCAGGCACAAAACTGCTCTGCTCAGGGCCAATCTTATTATTTTTGAATGATGTTATAAAAGATTATTTCATCCTTTAATATTGCTCCGTGCATTGAGAGTTCTAACACTAGTAATATATTAAATGAGAGTAGTTTGCCTTATATGAAAGCCAAGTGTAAGTAGTATAATTTATTTTGGATTGTAGAATGACAAATATTAGAAGCATAAATGGAAAATGAAAAAAAAAAAATTTCATGCAAGTAATTTATTAGCTGTGTTTATTGATATGTCTTTTCATTCCTCAAGATGGATATTAAAAATATATATACTGATACATATACATATATAATATATATGTATAATTAAAAATAGAACTTTTCTTTTTATACATGTATAATCTTAAATTTTTAGGAAAATAGTCTATTAAGATGGAACCAAAATGAGAATGAGAAAAGATACTGTTATAATTCTTATTATCATTTACATGAATAGCGTGTGTGCATTTTTTGATACAGGTCATAACATGCATGGTTTTTGTTATTGCATACTTTAGTAAAAGGTTTCGCATGATATTTAATAAAGCACATCTTAGCATTGCAACTTTTCAGCATATCTCAATGAGATACAATTTTGTAATGCATTTCACTATCATTTCATTATCATAAGCTGCTATCATCATAAACTAAAATATATGTGATATTTAGAACTAATATATAGGTGCTTGTTATTTGAACAAGTCCACTGAATTGGCATGTATGAGAATTCAATATGGACAGTTACCTATGTCTATAGAATACTCAAGTGATGGTTGTGTAAGTAATTTTTTAACTTGAAATTACTAAGCTATCTTGTACGAGGATGATTATGTTTTGATTCTTCATTCACATTATTCATTCATGGATAATAAGCAATGATTAATTGGCCATAGTAGAAACTATACGAAGATACTTGTGTATTTAAGATAGGATTCATAACCCTAGGTAAATTAAGAAAAATGTTATAATTGTTCTCTATTAGTATTAATTAAGAAATCCTTGCGCAAGGTAGAATGAAATTAGCAAATTAGATTTGAAATTTTATTCAAATGGTCAATGGCTAAGATTAAGAGAATTAACATGATTTAGTAAAGCAAACACACTTCTTGCTTAATTATTAGATTAAAACATTAATGATGAAATGATATTAATTACATTGATAAGTCATACATTGAAATGTTAAGTCAAACCACTTTGACTTTCCAAATATTTAAATAGTCATTGGTGTGTTATTAGACAATGTTCTTGACCTTCAAATATTAATAATTAATTTAATTTATATTTGTTACCAATATATTTAGAACCTAATAGATCACACATATAAGAATGAATATGAGAAAGTAAAAATGAGAAATCGGATCAAATATGACTTGATTACAAATAAGTTTGGGGCTTTAAGGGCAAAATTATAATTTATATTTAATTACAACTTTAACTAAATTATTAATATTAACTTAGTTAATTTATATCTAAAATTTATTGAGATAAATTTTAGATATATAAACCTAATATATTAATTATGATTTATTCATTTAAATATTTAAATAAATAAATAAAATTAATTAAATTGAAAATCCTAGATATATATGTATTATGATTTATTTATTTAAATTATTTAAATGAATAAATAATGACATATATATTTTTAATTATAATTTATTTATTTAAAATGTTTAAATAAATTGATTATATTTATTTATTTATGACCTAGGACTTTCATATGTAAGGTTTAAGAGACGGTCTGAAACCAATTGTTGGATTCATAGCCACCAAAACTAAATGTAGAGCATAAGATAGCTAGACCCATAATACTCTCTATTTCTTAACCCTCTAAAATAGTTTTAGAGTTTTTCTATTAGCTGTTTGTGTGGATACTACTAGAGGCTGGACAATTGAACGGCTTGTGGTTTGCGAGAATCTAGCAGCGTAGATCAAAGTTTTGAAGAATCTACAAAATAATTATTCTTCTAAACAATTTATTTCTTTAATCATTTAAACGGATCACTGTAGGAATAATTATTTTGCTATAATTATTTTATTTCACCATGTATTATTGATACTGAAACACAACACACTGAAACTGTATTATAACGTGTGAAACAATATTTTTGCATTGATATATAGAGCATGATAGTGGTCGGGGCAACAAGGCGTAACGAGAGCGACAAGAAACAAGAGACCGGCTTGTGGTTGGGCGTGAAGCAGCATACTTAAGGAGCTGGTAGATCAAATTTGAGAACTACAAAATTATTATCTTGCTAAACAATTTATTTCTTTAATCTATTAAAGCGGATCACTGTAGGAATAATCTATTTTGCTATAATATTTATTTTCAACCATTATTATTGATACTCGAACACGACACACTGAAATCTGTATTATAACTGTGTGAAACAATATTTTTTGCATTTGATGATATATATAAGTATATATAATAATATATATATAGTATATAGTATATAATATATTAATATTTTTACATTTTAATATAAGTTATTCTAAATTGAGGATAATATATCTTTTTTTTGAAAAATTAACTGTCTAATTTATCAATGATTGAAAATGTGATTAGAATAATATATTAAATTAGAATAATATATTAAAATAATAATATAATAAAATTTCTTAATCAATTAATAAAAATTATCAAAAAAAAAAATTAATTGATTAATAATTTAATATCATAATTTATCAATTTTTAAAGACTCTAAGTCATTTAAACTTATTATCTATTATCCAGAAGGATATTTTAAGGTTTCTAAAATTTCACTAAGGTTATTATAGGTAATCTCATTATTCCCTCCTCATTCTCACATTTTTATATGGTCTAGATAGATTAAAGAGTAGTGTTATTCTCAAAGCAAATTTTATTAATGTTAGCTTAATGATTTTTTTTTTATATATTTAAACAATATGGTGTTTGAAGCCACAATTCAACTCATCTGAATTCACGTTGGAAAGTCCTATGAAGAGAGGAAAATATACCAAAGCGTAAACTCGAGACCGTTGATTAAGGAGAAAAGAGTTATGTCACCCTTTATGAATCTTTTATATGAAAAAGATAACAATATTTATTAAAATTCCTAAATTAGCTTGCATAAATATTGGCTAGGAATTCTTATCTCAATACCAAACCTTCTAGTTGTAACTAATGTTCATGAAATATATTTAACAATTCAGAATTAATTTGCATATACATTATATCGACTGATTCTTAGCAAAATTATATTTGATCGATTATTTATTCAAATTCAATTTAATTAATGTAACATCCCTTCCCGGTCCACCCATAAACCCGAATAAACGAGCCGAGACGTTACAAACTGGTTGACTTTATGTCCTGTCATGCCGAAATCATAATGTATATTGAATATAATATCATGCTGATGTTGTTACATTAATAATGTAATTAATATTTACAAGACATGATACTAGTTTCAAAATGGAATGGGCCCAACTGTGTGCCCTGTACATGCCGAAAAGGATGGACAAAAATACACATCCAAAGGAGTAGCTACCCTGAAGACTGAGTCTTCTACGGATGAACTGCAGCAGTTGTAAGTTGACTCTCTACGGACCAGTCTCAAAACCTGCGAGTTAAACAGGTAACTCGCTGAGCAAATAAAGCTCAGTGGATATCTCAATATAAAAAGAAACAATTAAGCACATACATGTGTGGAAAGAATCATGTAAACACATACGGCACATATAAGCACACATATCACAATACTTTCAGTTTACCTTGATGGTCTTTCTTTCTATCTAGTATACTGTATGATTCATGCAATGATAAATCAAGATATCTGTATAGCTCCATAAGGTTATAGTGAAACCGAAGTGATAAGAAAAACTGTATGAAACAAAAACTGTAAATAGATGAAACTGATGAATTACTGTATGCTTGGCTGCTCATGGCCCAATATAATCATATCCACTCACGCCTATTAGCCGGAGTACAAACTGTATGAGGTCCTATGTCGCGACATGGTCTTATCTACATGGTTTCTACCTAACCTCAATGGAGCATAATGTTGGTATGTCAATAGTATAACACAATATCACATTCATAGTTCATAATTTATGTTCATAACTTTATAAATCATAATGTTTACTTGATTTCACATCACTTGTATGCTTTCATGTTGTTTTGATGCATGTTCTAATGTTGTATTTTCATTTTAAAATGATTGGAGGCATACAAGTTGAGCAAAGTAATCCAATTGCATTGAAAATGAAGTCCAAAAGTGCATGAAAACACAAGTCGCGAGCGCGCCTTGCAAAGTCGCGAGCGCGTAAAGTGCAAAATGACCTTGCAAAGTCGCGAGCGCGTAAAGTGCAAAATGAGAGGCAGTGAGTTTCGGGCACAAGTCGCGAGCGCGCAAATGAAAGTCGCGAGCGCGTAAAGTGCAAAATGAGAGTCAGTGAGTTTCAGGTGAAAGTCGCGAGCTCGCCATGCAATTCGCGAGCGCGCGTCGCGTTTTCCAGCCTGCACAGCCTGTACTCTTTTGGTCATATCTCTCAATATACAACTCCGATTTGGATGATCCAATATAACAGACTCCGATTTGGATGAATTCAAAAAACCCATGTAGCTAACACATCAGAGGAACAATACTCTTTCTATGACACTTCCTAATCCAATCATTAAATGGGGTCAAAAGTCAAGATGAAATTTACGCTGTAAAAAATTTCTAGCAAAACCTGTTTCAGCATAAACTCAATATTTTAACTTCATTTATTCTCAATTCCTTTACCCCGTGCTTTATCGTTCTCTCAACCATTACCAGTCCTCCACCATCCAACATGAAAGCAATATATTGTCTCATTATCACACACCATACAAAATTTCTCATGCAAAGAAAAAATGGTAAATGAAAAGAGAATATCAAACCTTTACTCGCAAAGGAAGCTTGAGCTCTCTTCTTGTAGCTTCCTTTTTTCTACCTAACCTTTGAACTACTTCACTATAAATAAGCATTCTTATGAATGATTCTAAAAATAGCAACCAAATGATTCAATTATGAACTTCAAGAAGGTTTTTACTTACTTGGATAGAAGAGAAGTTTGAAGTTAAGGCTTAACTACCAATTGCTTAACTACCATTAAAATTGAAAGGAAGATGGAAGATGAAAGGAAGAAAATGAAGAAGATGAAGATAAAGATGAAAATGGGAAAGTGACATGGAGCTCACGGGTAGGTTCCCAAAATATCATTTATTGGGTGTAAAATTTACTAAATGGTACCTCAAGTGACAAAAGGCTATAACTTAATACCCAAGCTTGATCGTTTAATGCAAAGAAATCCTAATCCTTATACTTTGATCTTTTTCTCTCATTCAAGTAAGTCCACTTATAATCCCATTCTACCCCAACCGGGTTTGGTTCAACTCGACTCATCCTCGACTCAACTCGACTCTTATGAAGTCCACTTATAATCCCATTCTACCCCAACCGGGTTTGGTTCAACTCGACTCAACTCGACTCTATGCAAAGACTCGACTCGGTAGGATGTCACAATACTGCTGGATCAGATATCAATTTTTAAAATAAAATTCACGATAATGTGATTGGATGCAGATCTAGCATAATCCGATCCGAATTCGATCCATGAAAGGTAATTTTGTTTCTTTCTTATATTTTGAAACTTGTTGATTGTAATTCTAGATGTGCATTTGCCTCTATTTTGCTCTTCCTTCATTCTTTTTTATTTATATTTTAAATCATTATCTCCAATTCTTTTACCATTTTCATATTTTTTTAATCTTTATTTCAAATAAAAGAATATAAGTCGAACATTACGACCACTAGCATGATTTCTTTTGCGCTTAGCAATTCTTAAAGCCTCTTCTAGTGATCAAAGTATACAATATTTCTAATTATTCTTAAGAATTTTTGTGTTTTCACGCACAATAAATAATAGAAATTTTTATTAAATTATTCTTTTCTTTTTAAATAAAAATGACAATATCCGATTTGCTCCGACATCCGATCCGATCTGAATCCGAGCGGAGCAGATATAGACATGGCTATATGAACATTTTCGTGGATAGAATATGGATTTTGTATAATCTGATCCGAATCCGATCCATGATCATCCTTATTCACTCGTTTATTCAAGAATTGATGGTGTTATTAGAAACAGAAGACTGAAATATATACTAAACTTGTCTTCTAGTTTTAGAAATTTTCACTTTTCCAATGTTTTTAAAATTGATCGGACATTGAACTAGCGTGATGACTAGGTCATTGTTCGACTGAGTCAATTCGGTTGAATCGAATTTTTTACTTATTTTAATTTATAAAAGAAAAAAAAAATATTTAACCATTTATCACCAGTACAAATAATAATAGTAAATCTTGTATATTAATATAAGAATAATAATAATCAAATATTTAAACAAGAAATAAAAAAATAAAAAAAATAAAAATTCAAAGAAGCATTGTTGTTTAATGGTTAATTTCACAGGTTATTCTTGAACTTAGGGGTTCACACTTAATTGTGCCTAGAATTTAATTTGTAACTTGAAATGATCCAATTTTGAATTGATTAGAGTAAAAAGACCTTTGTCCATTTTAATTGCTTTATGATTATTGGAATGCCACGTAGGATTACAATTCAACTTTTTTATTTGAGTCAGAATTTCACTAACTTGAAATCTTTTTTTTCTCTCTTCCAGGTGAACTTAATTCTCTCTCTTTTCCTTTTTCCTTCCATTTCATCTCACCTACTCAACTTCCTTAATCTTTCTCTCCTTTTTCAGTTGATTATCTATCCTCTCTCTCTCTCTCTCTCTTTCCCCCCCCCCCTCTCTCTCTCCTCTTCTTTCCCCCCCCCAATATAATTTCTAGTTCTTCTCTATCTTATTTGGTTCTTTGGTAAGAAACACTAGAGCAAACAAATTTTCCCCCCCCCCCAATTAATTTCTAGTTCTTCTCTATCTTATTTTGGTTCTTTGGTAAAGAAACACTAGAGCAAACAAATGACGTTCCATTATAGAAATTTTCATCGAAACAAATTGCATTTTAGAGAGAGATAGACGTGTTTGCTTAAGTAATTAACATAGAGAGAAAAAAATAATGGATACAAGAATGCACAGTAACCAGATTGTAGTCTTTTTACTTTCCCTCTTTCCCTTTCTAAACTTGTTTGTCTCCCTTAAAAGTATGATCCTTCTTTGTGTTGTGAAAGCAAAGAGTTGGAGTTAGAGAGTGGGGAGGACTGAGGTCCTCGCCGTTGCAGATAGCGACTAAGAGGAGGAGTTGGTCTTACTTGTCAGTAGAGTTGTTAAAAGCTTTGTTGGTCGGAGCCACTTCCCGGCTAAGCTTGGATGATTTTGGAGTTTTTATATATAAAAAATAGTAATATTTTATTCATCCAAAGCTGTTGCTTGAAAATTTTCCTCCGGTTTCTCTGATTCCAAACTATTAGAAATGGAAAGGGTAGAGGTAAAATAGGTAAGAAGTAAAAACCCATAATGTGAAAATAGGTGATATGAGCTTACTCGGGCTTAGCCAACCAATGCTAAAAGGTTAATACTAATTAATTAAAACCACCATTAATGGATATAGTATTTAGGTGATGTGGGATTACCTTAGATGAAATGGGTTAGTCATAAGAACCAACACCAGGAATAATTAAAACCGGGTCGAACTTGCTTTGATACCATATTAGAAATGGAAAGGGTAGAGGTGAAATGGGTCGGTCATAAGAAGGTGTGAAAATAGGTGATATAAACTTATTTAGTCTTGGGTCAACCAATGCTAAAACATTTGTAGTAAATAATTAATTAGCTAACTTGCCACCTTTATATGCGCTTGATGGACATGGTATTTAGGCGATGTGGGATTTTTAACACAAAGAACCAATTTATCCTCTTGTCTCTCTTTTTCTCATCTCTATAGTTGTTGCATGAATTTTTATAATAAAATTAAATGGGAGAGTAAAATTATGGACGCAGATTGGGGATAGAAAAATCATGGAAGAGAAAATCATGGCATGGAATTAGGAAGTAGATTGGGTAGAGGAAACTTGATGGAGATGGAAAGCAGATCGAAAAAGGAGAGTAGAATTAGGAAAAGAGACATAAATAAATCGTGGGCTTCTATTTTTTTCATCCCATATTGTGAAATCATATAACTTACAGTAGATTTAAAATCTTAAGATCAACGAATAAAAATAATTAATTCTCAAAATTTTGGTGCTTTGAAATGATTTGATCTATAAAAAAGTGGTATAAGAACAATTACAAGAAGATAAAAGGCAAAGATAGGCCATCAAACCTCCAGAACCGAAAAAAAAAAAAAAGAAATGACGAAACACCTTTTGGGATCAGATTTGTCTATGATTGGTGAATAATTACGAAGTCTTCACATCTTTGTAGTAACTATCTACTTCGATTTGTAGAAAGGGCAGTAAGAAGGCGAGAGAGATTGGCGACAAAGAAGGAAAGAACACAAAAGGAGATCGATGATTCGGAATTTGCCAATTTAGTATATATCATTGTTCACTTTTACTTGTTATATACTTCAATTCTATATGGCCTAATACATAAATCGCCCATTAAGCTCTCACTGAAAAATCTTGTGGCTCCATGTACTTAAAGTTTGATCTTATGGCCCCTTAAACTTCATTTTTACATCAATTACACACCTCAAATTTCATTTTTTATGTCAATTACACACAATACCATACTGAAAAACCCAATTAAGAATGCACCCATGAAAAAAGATAGTGATAAATGTTGAAGTATCCAACCTGTCATTTCTTAAGCTTTTGTTTTTAACTTTATATTCTCTCTCTTATTTTCAAACATAAAACACAATTAATTAAAATACTTTTTATGCTTTTCCAATTTTCTTTCCTATCTCTTCTTCTTCTTCTGTAAATTAACATTCTCAGCAATTTTTTTTTTTTTTTTTTTTTCTTCTTCTTCTGTAAAATTAACATTCTCCAATTTTTTTTTTTTTTTTTTGCTTTTTATTATAGAATGGGGAGATCATAATGGTTTTTTAATTAAATAATTTTTTATGGTTTAAAAGCTTTTGCAGTTTAATTTTTTTAAAAAGAAGAATTATGGAGTTTAAAACAAATAGATTAAAGTACCTTATTTTCCTTCTTCTGCAGTTTAAATTTTTAGCTTTAAGTATTTTTTTTTTCTTTTGCTTATTATGGAATGTGAGCTGCTTCTCGACATTTTTGTTATGTTCTTTTATAGAGACTAATCTAGAAATGAAAATAAATTTGCAAACAAAAAAAACATAAATCCCTGAAAAAATATATATCCAAACAAAATAGAATAATAATCGAACAATAAAGCATAAATTTGTAGAAACTTATAACAAATAAACGTAAACTTAGTAAACCTCAAGAAGAAACCTAGATCTCCTGAAATCAAACAAAGTATAAGAAAAAGATCACAAAGAATTTGTCAAGCTAAAAACAAAAGAGATTTTAAAATACTCTCAACAAATTGAACAATATAAAGATAAAGAGATGAAGAAACAAATACTTGAATGCTATGCCAAAAAACAATAAAGCTCTCAACAACTCTCTCATTTTTGTTGATTGGTTTAAGGAAAAAAAAAATTACAAATTGAAATAAGAACCCAGAAGATAAAAGAGAATTCGAAAAGCTAACAACATGTGTAATTTGATGATAGTGTTAAAAATGGATCTACATGTGGATTTGTTATGGTGAGAGCGAGAGTAAAAAGAAGAAGATGGATTCGATGATAGTTTTTGATTTTGATGGAGATATAATTTTGATTGAAGATTAAGAGATAAAGATTTTTTTTTTTTTTTTTTTTTTTTTTGGATTAAAGAGGAATAGATTTTTTTTTTTTTTTTTTTTTTTTTTTTGGGAAGAGAACCCTTTTGATATTTTTTTTTTTTTTTTTTTTTTTTTTTGGGAAGAGAACCCTTTTGATTATAATTTGGAATTTTAATTTTTTTTGTCATGTTTTTTTATTGGAGCTGAGGTGAGGCTGATGTATATAAATAACTTGTCATTTGAATTGATATTGTCTACATTACAACATGTGTAATTCATGATTTATTTTTCTTCTGGCTTGGTGTGTAATTGACATAAAAAGTGAACTCTACGAGACCACAAGGTCACTAGAGAGCCACAAGACTTTTTTGATGGAAGTTTAGGGATCAAAATATGTATTCAACCATTTTTATGTCGATGCTCACTTTTAGTTGTTATCTATACTCGTTTTAATTTTTTAGTATTAAATATTGATTATAATTTTTATCTTATATTTTTTTCGTTACATTTTGTTTGCATAATTTGACAATGTACGCATATTAAGAATTTAGTTAACAAATATTATGTTGCCTTTTTTACCCTTAACTCATTAATATATTAAAATGTCCTCATTTAATGAAGGATCATAAAAGTTATAATGAGAAGAATAATTGTTTATATATATAAATTTAGAAACCTTGCAAATATTTTGAGACATTCAAAAAAGGAATAACAAATAAAATGAGATCAAGGGAATATTATTTAGATTTTTATAATGTTAAAATAAAATTTCATATAAAATTGATGTGGGTATAACGGTTAAAACAATAGTGTGTATATACACACACTTTACTTTAATTTAGATCATCATTTATCTAAAATTCATTCTAACTAGATATATATATGTACAATTCTACAATATCACCTAATAAATACGTTTTAATATATGTAGATATAACAATAAAATATTATACATATTTTAAAATTAAAAATTTCAATTGTTTGTCATTTCACACACACATACATGTTCATTTTATTTAAAAATAAATTTTATTATTCACCTTATCCTCACATTTATATATAGTATAAATAAGTTGAGTTATTATTCACACACACACACAAACACACACACACACACACACACACAAACACATATATATAAGTTGAAATAAAGAGAAAGTTCCATACTCTTTCTTTCTTAAGCATTCTATTTTTCTTTTTTTTTTTTCAGAAATTTTTGAAGCTTTTCGTTATAGGTTGGACTATTTAAGTATTTTGATTGATATTTTGCTATAAATTATCTATATTGAATTATTTAATTTGCTGAACTTTTTATGTATCTAATTATCTATCATAAAATACATTTTGAGTTGTTTCAATTATAAACCCTATCTAAAATATGGCCATATTAGTTGAATTTTTAAATTGAATCACAAATCATACTTTGTATCTAACACTACATTTTTAATGGTTGTTATCTCATCCACAGTAATTCACACTAATTCTAAGCTTTCTATAAACTAATATTTATTTTTTTTGGGAGCGCTAAGTCCCTTATAAGCATGCCATGCTTTATGTCCCATGCAAGTATACCATTGGAAGTACAAAAAGTTATAGGTCTTGCTGAATTTTGAGACTAGGAAAGTGAGTTAGAATGAGGCTATTTATTCTTTTAAATCAATTTTCCCTTCAATCCTCTTCTATATCTTTCTTCATCTTTACAGGTAATCTTTCTATTTTTTTTTTTTTTTTTATAACCTCTAGGCTATTTTATTCTTTTAATATCAATTATCTTCCCTTCAATTCTCTTCTATATCTTATCTTCATCTTTACAGGTATATCTTTCTATTTTTTTTTTTTGTCTTTTTATAACCTCTATAGTATATTGTAGACTACTTGTTATGAGAAAGGATTATAATGTGTTTAGAGTTTTTTATTCTTCGAGGAAGTTCCCTCTTTTGAAAAAGGTTAATGTGCGTAATATATTTTTTTTTTTTTTTTTTATAACCTCTAAGATATTAGAGACTACTTGTAGAGAAAGATTAATTGTGTTTAGAGTTTTATTGCTTCGAGAGTCCCCTCTTTTGAAAAATAATGTCGTATATATAAGGTTCTTTTTTGAACCTCAAGTCAGTATTTATTTATGAAAGCATATGTGTTCCTTATTAGGATTCTATGCTAAATATCAATATTAATCCCTATATTGTTGGAAACTTATATATAAATATCATTAAGTCCCTAGTAAATATTTATATTCTATCAGATTGCCCCCTTGAGTTTTAGACAATTATATCTAAATTATTATTCATTTTCTCTTTCTGTTTTGAATTTCCATTATTATTTTTTTTAAGGTTCACCTTTAAAGGATTTCCAAGGTTCACCTATTGGGATGAATATATAGATTTGGAGTAACGTCTTAAGTATTTCAGCTAAAAAAGTTACCATCTCGTAGCGGTATTTGGATATTAATTGTTTAATTTTTTACCTTTGGAAATTAATTTTTGAAGGCACTTAGCCTTTTTAAGCTCAATCCAGAGCATGGCAAAATGAACCCTTAGCTCAGAGAATGTGCTTAACCTTTTAAAACACTTTGCTTTTTCAGCTCACTTAAAGCATGGCGAGTTGAGTCCGTAGCTCGAAGAAGGTACTTAATCTTATGAAGGCACTTAGCCTTCTTCAGCTCATTTAGAGCATGGCGAGTTTGATACCTTAGTTTGGAAGGTGATTAACCTTATGAAGGCATTCAGCATTTCAGCTCACTTAGAGCATAACAAGTTAAGCCCGTAGCTCGAAGAAGGTGCTTAACCTTATGAAAGCCTTTAGCATTTTTCATCTCACTTAGAGCATGACGAGTTGAGCCCGTAGCTTGGAGCAGGAACTTAATGTTATGAAGACATTTAGCATTTTTCAGCTCACTCAGAGCATGTCGAGTTGAGCCCATAGCTCGGAGAAGGTGCTTAACCTTATGAAGACACTTAGCCTTTTCTAGCTCATTTAAAGCATGATGAGTTGAGCCCGTAGCTCGGAGTGTTAAAGCTAATAATTTGAGAGAATAATGTTGATATTATTAGCTTGTGTATATCAATAGTTACAGCCCTATATATAGAGTATAAATCCTAACAAGAAAAAGACTAAGAAGGAAAGGAAGTCTCCCTACTTAACAGAGATATGAAAAGAGATATAAATGAGATTACAAAATAGGGAAAGAGATATATTCCTTGACATCCCCCCCTCGCAAGTTGAAGTGGGAAGCCGAAGCAAACGAAGCTTGTCCCGAAGCAATAAGAACGGACAATGAACAAGAGGCTTTGTAAGGATGTCAGCGAGTTAGACATCTCCCGAAACATGTTGAACCTGAAGTTGTTGCATCTGTACTTACTTTCGAACAAAGTGATAGTCAAGCTCAATATTCTTGGTACGAGCATGAAAAACAGGATTAGCATAGAGATTCACAACACCAATGTTATCACACCAAAGCATAGCAGGTAGAGAAAGAGGAAAGCAGTTTAAATAGCAGAGAACGAAGCCACATCATTTCAGTAGTGGCATTGGCAACTGCTTTGTATTCACTTTCAGTTGAAGACTGAGCAATAATGGGCTACTTCTTCGACTATGAAGAAATAAGATTACAACCAAAATAAATGGCATATCCACTGGTGGATCAACGATCATCTGGGCAGCCTCCCCAATCATTTTAAGAAAAAATTTGCATGCGAAAATCATCATTTCTAGCAAAAAAAAAAACCCAAAATCATGAGTGCTATTGAGGTAATGCAACAAGCATTTGACAGCCTTCCAATGTTCATCGGTAAGACTGCATAAATTGAGATAGCTTATTCACACTGAATGCAATATCAGGCCGAGCTAAAGTAATATATTGTAAAGCACCTAAAGCTTGGTGATACAGTTGAGGATTGTCATAAAAAACACTTGTAGATTTAGATCAAATTGGACTGCTAGCCATAGGCATCACACACGGCTTAGAAGCCTCAAGGCCATGACATAAAAGAACATCCCCAGTGTGGTGACGTTGGCTCAATAACAGCCCCTTGGCTCGGTTGAATCTCAATGCCTAAGAAAAAGTGCAACGGACCAAGATCATGCACAGGAAAAGTATATACCTTAGAGTTGACACAAAAACCAATACAATTTGGAAGCATCTGAACAAGTCACAAGAATATCATCCACATAAATTAAGATGTAAAATTTGAGGTCATTCTTGTTCAAAATAAATAATAAATGATCAACTTTGGATGATTGAAACCCCAGACCATAAAGAAGAGAAGCAAGATAATGAAACCAAGCCCACGGAACCTGTTTAAGACCACATAAAGATTTTTTTAGTTTGCACACATAATTAGGATGAATAGAATCAACAAAACCTAGAGGTTGATCCGTAAAAATCTCATGATCCAAAAATCCATGAAGAAAGGCATTAGAGATGTCAAATTGACGAAGTGGTCAATTATGTATGGTAGTAAGAGCAATAACGGTACGGATTATGCTCATCTTGACAACAAGACTGAAAGTTTAAGAATAATCAATACCAGATTCCTGTGCATAACCCTTGGCTACTAACCACACTTTGTAGCATTCAATAGATCCATCAAATTTTCATTTAATATGGAACATCCATTTATTGCCAATAATTTTTTACTTATAGGCCTCGGGACCAAGCTTTAAGTTTTAGTGGCAAAGAGTGCATCATATTCAGACTGTGTAGCACCCTTCCATTCTACATAAGGGACGACTTGCTAAAATGTTTGAGGCTTAATTTGAAGATAATTTTTTTTAATGCAAAGCAGAATATGCTTCACGCCTGGCCATGGTAGTGGGGCATAACTGCATAGGGTGAGTACGGGATAGAGAGGTTGCAGTGTGAGGTGGTTTAGTGGGAGGTTGAGGCTGATCATATTTGGGGAAGTTAATGACTAAATTAACGGGAGGAGGAGAGATGGGGGCTGTAGGTGAGCTAATGGCAAGAGAAGAATCATTGTGCAAACATGGCAAGGATAAAGAGGACGATGTACCAACCGAATTAAAAGCTAAAATATTTGAAGAAAAAGAAGGAGATGTACCTGAAGGTTGCACAGGAGCCTCAAGAGAATGAGTTGTATGTGAAACAATAAGTGTAACATCCCTTCCCGGTCCACCCGTTAACCCGAATGAACCGAGCCGAGACGCTACAATCTGGTTGAACTTATGAACTTATGTCCTGTCATGCTGATATCATCCAGTATGCTAAACATGAATACGAAACACTTCCCAATTAAACTCCAAACTTTCGATAATCTCCAATTAATCATCATAACACAATAACACTTCTTTATATATATATATAGTCATTTAACGGTATAAATCCTCAAAATGCATTTAAAAAATCCGCATATTATTGGCATTTCTAAGCAATTAATTGCATTCATGATCTATATCAAGTCTTCATGAACTAATCATACCAACTATTGTAAAATATTTCATATTCAATCATTTCATAAGGATTATTCTTATCTCCAAATACTTACGCCAAAATAATTACATGCTTCACTTATATTTCCAATTACATAAGCTCCAACAAATGTAATAATTATACATGCCATAATTCTTAATTATACATACCATAATTCTTAATTATACAACTTTCAATCTACTACTCCCAAATTAGTCACTTTTGCTTTGATAGTACTCTTCAAGTCTTCAAATAGCAACCACGATCTTCAACCTACGCGTGATAAAAATCGACGCGCTGAGTACTGGAGTAATAAAACTCAGTGGTTGCTCTTAATTCACATACTTAACAAAGTGCGAGAATGGCAAACTAACTTAAATTACAAATCTTCAATAAAAGCATTTTAAATATCATAGATTCAGTTAAAATTTTCAACATCAATGTATCTTCTATAGCAAAGAATAAAACTTTCTATTTCATTACCAAAATAATTTAGTTCTAGATTATTCTCATAAATAATTTAGTTCTAATTATCTCATAACTCCTTTACATGAACCTTTAATCACACATATCATGATACTATCATGATCTTACCTGCTGTTCATTATGTTATATGAATGAAATCAATAAACATATAAAAATACATAACAGTATATTTTCATTGTCTTACTTGCTATTCATTACGCTGTATGACTTATGCACTTTTTAGTCACATCCTATAAGTTATGATTAATAACATCTCATAACTGTATGGCGCCTTAAGAATTAAATAAATAAACTTATAAGCATATATAGCATTATACTTTCATGATCCTACCTGATGTTCTTTATGCTGTATGAATTCTGCGACTTTTATTAAAACTCAATGAACATTGCAATGAATAAAGAAACATATAAGCACATACATATAAGCAACATACATATGTTAGAAATAAACATTGGTATTCACTATGGAATGTAAGCACACATTTCATGTACTTTCATTATCATACTTGCTGCTCATTATACTTATATGATTATGCCAATTTTGTAGTTAATGATGAACTGTATAGCTCCCATATGATTCTGCAATTTGTAGTTTAATATAACTGTTATAGGCTCCATAAGGCTTATAGTGAAACCAAAAGTGATAAGAAAAAAATTGTATTTGAAAAACTGATGGAATACTGGTATGACTGGGGCGCTTTGGCTATTGGGGGGCCATTATATAAATTTCATATTCCACTTTCAAAGGGCCTGTAGCCGGAGCTACCAAAAACTGTATGGGGCGGCAGATCTGCATTTATTCCTATTGTCGCGGACCATTTAACCCTTATTTCTAAGTTGGTTTTTTTTCTACCTAAAAACCCTTCAATTGGGAAGGGCCATTCATTTTTTTAGTTTGGGTATTTGTCCAAAATATTATTAAAAAACTAAAAGCATTAATTTAAACTGCTTTTATTGATTTCATAAACCCATACTTGCTTACCTGGCATGCTTGATAGCCTCACCAAGCGGGCAACTTTGTCATGTTTAGGTTTCACTCATTTTAGATCTCTCTCTTT